>JAJHUR010133602.1:1666-14509 GCA_027495735.1 Lutjanus campechanus | reverse complement strand
CTGCTGTGGACACGGTCAGTAACAGAGGGTATTTTAGCCACTTAAAAAAAGCCCCATCTAAAAAAATCAATATTACTCAAAATGTACACTATATTTAGAATGTTTTCACTGCCTTACTTTGCTGTCAGACGGCCTTTTCTGACAGGAAAATGAGCCAAATATGGCTCTCTCCAAACCCAACAGACTCCACTGGCAAAATCAATAATTTTACCTCCCAGAACACAGGAGTTGCTGGTCTACCGCTGTCTCAATCTGTTAGTTTGTTTGTGTTAGTTTCGCATTTATGAATTCAATTAGCCTTTTACGACAGCAAAGTTACACAAAAACACAAACAAACAAACAGATCGAGGCAGCGACAGACCAGCGACTCCTGTGTGGTAAAATGACTGATTTTTGCCAATTGAGTCTGGTTGCTTTGGAGAGAGGGATTTAGAAAAAAGATTTTGTGATTGAAGAATGTGATTAACGGCTTTAAATGGCTTTTAATACACACATCATCAATTAATAAATTGTGCTCAATTTTGACTGTTTTCTACATGTTTTTTCAGACTAAACTTTTAGATTAGTTGACTAGTCTGAACTAAAATTTCCATTTAATCGACAGGGAAATATCTCTAACCAGCACTGATATTATTTCTAATGAATTTAGTGGAGTCTGGGAATTGAGACTCCAGGAGAACAGCAGGAAGAGAGGAGAAAAATAAAAGGTGTTGGAAAGCATGAGACGCATATTTCATCACTGATCAGATGCAGAACATTTATATGATATATAATGCATCATTTGTATTGTTTATAGTAAATTATCTGTGTTTTCATGCCGGCTTTGCTCGCGAAGCGTGGAAAAAAGACGACAAAACTATTGCTTCAGATAGCGAACTGGCCTTGGCGTGGTCTTTGTGTGCAGCCCAGCTGATGAACATGGGTGCAGAATGGAAACAGGCAGTGCTTGTCTGTAGTAATGCAAAGGAAAATGGAAGTACTACGGTTGAGAAACTGTGGTGCCAAAGAAAAGGGCTGTCTGAAGGCAAGGTAAAGTGGAAAATATTCCAAACATAGTGTACACTTCAATGGATATTGATTTTTTCTTTAGGTGGGCCTTTTTTACGTGGTTGAAATACGTTTTTCTGCTGACATCGTCTGCAGCTGTACCACGCTGAGCTTCTCTCTGCTTCTCTAAACTGACTGGCATCTTCTGTATAGCAGGTAAAACACTGATTACTGCCTCATACAACCCCACTTCAAAACATCCTAACTATCCCTTTAAAGGTTTCACCTTAGTGACTTTGCGACCAACCCCGGAGCTTCAGGAATGTAACCCTCAGTCCACTAGTATCTCTTCACACATTAACAAGAGGTCAAAGGTCACATTGGGACCTCAGATAAACCCAGCTTGAGGTTAACTGGGTAACTCTATAGTTTTGGGGCTGACTCTTAAACACACAGTGTTGCTACGCCCCTTGAAAAGCCATCAGTTGTCTGGCCTGGTTCACTGGCCCAGATCCTGGTTGTGTAGTGTTTCCACTGGCCTGGCCCAGAACAACTTGCCTGCCTGCCTCTGCTGCACCAGTCTGGCTCGGACGGGACCGAGCTCGTGCCAGTTGGACCTGCCTGTCCCGTAAATCCATCCATCACTCAGCCGAAAGCTGTTCTAATTCTTTACCACAAATTCTCACCCCAAAAGTCGCCACATTTTGTCCCGCTGTTTACCCAGCCTCCCTTTCTCTCTCCCTCTTTTTCCATTTCCATCCGCTCCTCTGCCACTTTCTCCAGCTACATCTTCCTGCCGTGTATCTCGTATTCTTCTCCTCTCCTCCTCCTTTCTTTTCCTCTCCTGCAAGTCTGCAAAAAAAAACCCTCCACTTAAATTCTTTCCTGGACAGCAAACTCCTGAGCGAACAGATGCAGCCTCTGTGTGTTTCTTTGTGTCATACTCGTCCACTGCAGCCATGCCACTGGGTGCGTTGGCTGTGCCGTTTTGCCAGCTGGAACGTCAGCGCCTCTAATCACTACATGCAGTTCCATTACACACTCAACCGCAGGATTTCAAAACCACTGTCTCTTCTGAGCTCTCCTGTATCATCCTCCACCCATCAGCGTGCCCGTTCATGTGCATGTGTTATTGTTTATGCATGTTTTATCTGTTAGAGAGAGAGAGCCTACCAACCAAAATGTAAACAAGTCGGTGATTCTAAGTTCTTATATTTGTGTTTAGGTGCTGCCATGCTGGTACAGTACAACCGCTTTTGGTATGAAAACTATGTGTACTGATTGCAGTCTATATAAACTTGTCGTAAATTATGGTGGCACGACATATTTGACAGATTTATATAATCTGTTGGTGGAAATGGCTGCTGTTTCGCTGTCTGAGAGAAAAAAAAACTTGTTTATGTCGGTTCATGAAACACATCATTTCAAAACACAGACTGCAAAAATATACCGTTTGTTTAAAGGGACAGCTCACCCCAAAATCAGAAGTACATGTTTTGTCCTTGTAGCTTGTAGTGCTGTTTGTCCATCGAGATAGTTTTGATGTGAGTTGCAGAGTTTTGGCTGTAGAGATGTCTGCTTTCTCTCCAGTATAATGGGACTAAATGGTTTGTGGTGCTCAAAGCACCGGAAAAATACAGTTGAAGATAATCCAAAGACTTTGTTGGGAGCAGTTTCATAGAGGAACTACGTTCTTTCTACAGTAAAATCTATCAGAATTACATTAGAATCAGCCAGTACTACTTTTTCTCTTCTAGAAAAAAGGTACTTCCTGTGTGAAACTGCTGACAACTGCTGGCTGTGATTTCTGGAGAGACACATTGCTGTTGATCTTTTCAAATCTATATTTTTTTAGGCACTTTGAGCAGCACAAGCAGACATCTCTACGGTCGGTATCTCCAAAACTCAGCAACTCACATTAAAAATCTAGAGGGATAAACAGCACTGCATGTAAAAGGGAAAATGGGTTGAAATGTAACTTTAACCTAAAAGAATCTAAAAGTATCTGGGCTGCCTTAAAATTTCAAGTTGACTGAATTTGAAAAGTTGAGGTAATTTTGTACTGAAAAAGGTTGAGACAACTCACAGTTTCATTGCAACTTACTGCAATACATTTTTGAGTTTTCGATTAAATTCAAACTTTAAATTTTTAAAATAAACTTTGATGATGACCTATAATCTCAAACTGAGGAAATTTACTTTTATTCTTTAGATAAACTCTAATCTTTGAGTCTTAGTATTTCAAAATTATTTATTTGGGTGCCTTAAAATAACTAAAAATATTAACCATTATTTAGTTTTTGGGGGGGTTTCTAAACTCAAAGATTTAAGTTCATCTAAAGAAGAAAACTTTTTTTTTTTTAACTTAAGTTTGATTTGGGCTCAACCCTCAAAAATCTATTGCAGTCAAGTTGCCTTAAAATTTTGAGTTTTCTCAACTTTTTCCTTTTTAAAGTGTCCTTAAGAAATCATGTTGAATAAAGTTAAGATTTTAAGTTGAACCAACAACTCTTTGGTCACACTGATGAACATTACAAACAAAGCTGGTTTCATTTTGAACTATGAAAAACAAAGGGTCTCAGGAGAGTGTTGACTCTCAAACAATGCATGCTGGGAAGTCTGTTAATATACTGATCAAGTTTCTTTAGAAACTTAATTTAACGAGTTGACTGAACTCTCGATTTAACTCGTTTATAAGTTCTGAAGTGTTCTGTGAAGAAATACTAGAAACTTTGAGTTTATTTAACCTGAACAAATAAAACTTGTACATCCATGTGAAGTTAATGAGAAAAGATCAGTTGCTTCCACTAAATTCATGCATGTTTGTTTTTGTTTTTTTACAGCGCTGTAAAAAAAGACTTGTAATACTGAGATCACAGCCCTTGCGGATCATCAGTAAACACTACGGTCCATTTTCATCAGCCAGTCTGTTTATTTTTTGACTGTCTCTGCTCTTCATAGTCTCTTCAAAAAAACAGAATGTCTCTCAAGGGCAACTGACCGCAAAATTGGAAGCCGCCATCATCCATATTTTGTCTCTGAACCTCTGCCCTTGACTCTGAAGATGACCCTGACAGCTTCTCTCTCTCTGTCTCTCTCTCTCTCGAATGTTTCATAACAGGTTGTTATGCATCGTGGCTCTAGCATGTAGCTTAGTGTCGCCCTGTCTATAATTAGCCGTCCTGTTCTAATGAGGTGTTTCTGAAGGGCTGCAGCGAACCACTGACCGCTAGCTAGCGTAGCCTAGCCCACATTGCTAAATTAAAGAGAGGCTCGATCTTCAAGGCCACGCTGAGCTGGAGTCTGTACTCACAGACGGCAGCTCAGTGCGCCTCAGTTAGTAGTAAACATAGAAAACATTCAGAAAAAACAAACAAACATCAGGAACAAGTACATTTAGTTTATTTCTGGTGTTATGATGCACCATGTTTGAATTATATGCCTGGTGTTTCCTGTTAGTGTAGCTGAACAAAAGAATCCACCGCTGAAATAATGCCAGTAAACTACAGTGACCACAATTCATTGCACTTATATAGCAGCAAGTGGACATGATTTATTAACCCAGTTTCATATTTGATTCTGATTGGTCAAGTGCAGCATTTTAAGATCTCGGCCACGTATCCAGTGGTGAAAGTAGTGTTCAGATGCTTTTCAGTATTTAAAGCAGCTACAAGAAACTTTCATATTGTGTTGATTTTGGAGGCTCGAGCAGAAGTGTTCCCGCCACCATAAACCACAAAATATAACGTCAAAAATAACATTATCTAAAGAAAAATCTCCCTCTGGCGAACATGTTACTTACTCTAACTTTGTGTGGGAAAATGTAAACGCAAGCTCTGCCGGTCTGCATGCCGACCCGGCGGCAGGCATCAAAAATAACTATGTAGAAACAACCAGCCTGATGGTCGGGTTTGCTTGTATGTAGGTCATATAGAGGCATCGATATTAAACTGAGACTATTTCATGACCTCTAAAAAACTCCTTGTAGTATGTTTAAGTAAAGGTAGAAATAAGGATGATGCAATAATTCTCCAATACAAGGAAATCTCTGCATTAAAAATGATGTTTAAGTAAAATAAGTGTTTATCTGCAGACTATGCTCATAAAAGTATTCATTATGGGTCATAGCTTCTTTCATTAAGAATAATAATCATAGTTGCATGAAGTAACTTAAAAAGGAAATACTCAACAGAGTTGAGTGATTCGACAAATATTATAAGTTTTTTAGGTCATTTTTTGTGCTAATTTAAACACAATCTGTAAGTTCTGACATTGTGAAGTAGCATGGGGATCATGGGAGTCGTTGTCTTGACATTTTGTGAGTTTAATTTGTTTGTTTGTTGGACACAGAGCTGCAACAATCGATCATTAACAGACTATTAAATTAATCACCAACTATTTTAATCAATTAATAATTTTGTGTATTTTTTTTAAAGAAATATATCCAAATTTTAACGAATTAGAAGTAAGAATTTTTTTTGTTTTTGTTTTTTTGTTTTTGTTTTTATAGTGCAACTTTTCTTTTCCTATTTCATAAATGAGACAAAATAAGTGCATTTAGGTTGAATTAACAGGCTCTTGTTTTTTCTTCTCATCAGTGAAACAACACACATTTTAAATGCTTTATAAAGGATGTAGTGCAGATATAAATCTTACATTTTGCAGGAATTATTCCATAATCTTTTATATTATTGACTGATTCTATTGGAATTAGTCGTAAATTTCCAACCTGTGTCAATTATTCATGAATGGAGAGACACACATCGCTCAGTCATGTATGTGTCAGTAACATATGTTAAAATAGACTGTGGTGTCTGTCTATTTATAAGACTAAAGGATCCCAGTGGGTTGCTCTAAATAAAGGGGTTGAGGGACCAGCAGAAACTGGTCCCATGCCGGTTATTCTTCCCACAAAACAACTCCCAGCTTTGCCCCACAGAGATGGAAAGCCACACCAGTCAAACCAGGCTCTTTTTATTCTGGTTCTGAGCTCTGGAATATTAGAACACTCTTTAGAAAAACAGGTGGAGGAGCAGACCGTCCTCCACTGCATTGTTTCCTCATTAGCCAGATGTCCTTTACTTTTTGACTCCCTTTATCTCGTCTCTCCCCGTCTTTATCTTTGTCTCTTCCTTTCCCTCTAATCCCTCCGACAATGTCATGTCCCAGACTGGAGTCGTAACGAGTGGGACAGATTCCTGCTTGTGTATTTATAGGCAGAGCTAAAAGCAACATGACACATTGATTACAGACCAGTGCAGACTGTCTGAGTTTGTGAACTGCGAGCAGCAGCAGCAGCAGCAGCAGCATATGGACGAAAATGACCACGAGTGACCACAAGTACAGTTGGACAAATGCATGAGCTGTACTGTTGTGTGGTTCAGTGCTGACGTCTCTAGAATGTTGAAGACGTATTGAGGTTTTGAACGTAACTTGGATCTAGCTCGTACTAAACCAATATGTTTAAAGGGATAGTTCGGATTATTTGACGTGGGTTTGTATGAGGTACTTGTCAATAGGCAGTGTTTTACCTGCAGCAGGCGGCAGTTGACACACCCCACATTTGGAAAAGCAGCACAGAAGCTACACAATGGACTGCTGTGGACACGGTCAACTACAAAAGGTCTAAAAAGACTTAAAAAGGCACTATATTTAGAGTATTTTCAATGCTTTACTTTGACAGTTTCTTATAAGAAAACTGCCAAATATCGCTTTCTCTAAACCAACCAAACTCCACAGGCAAAATCAGTCATTTTAACTTGCAGAACACAGGAGTTGCTGGTCTGTTGCTGCCTCAGTTTGTTAGTTTGTTTGTGTTAGTGTGTGACTTTGGTGAATCTGAACTATCCTTCTGAAACACTAAAGTCACACAGTAAGACAAACAAACGAACCGATGGAGCCAGCAGTAGACCAGCAACTCCCGTGTCCTGCAAGGTAAAATGACTGATTTCATCAGTGGAGTTTGGCTGGTTTGGAGAGAGCGATATTTAGCTTATGTAACAGAAGTTTCCAGTTGGAAAAGGCAGTCTGACAGCAAGGTAAAGAGGTAAAAATATTCTAAATAAAGTGTACACTTAAACTGATATTGACTTTTTTGGGTGGGCCCTTTGTTAAGTAGCTAAAATATGTTTTGCAGCTGACCCTATCCATAGCAATTCATTGCTTAGTTTCTGTGCTGGTACTCCCGGCTGCTTCGTCTACCTCTTGAAATAATCTGAACTATCCCTTTAAAATTGAATGTGGGCGCACTATAGTTTTCATCCCGGCGTTCTGCTCTAGTTCTTACTGTCTGTACCATCTCAATATTCGGTGCAGCGCTCATTTTTCACACCTTCTTTCTTCAAAAAGGTGCAAAAATTAGATTAATGCATTCCAGTCACACACCATGAATGAATGCTCGCCATTCAGAACCAGACTGCCCGACTGCGATTGCGAGTTAATCATCATAGCTGCCCTCAAATGACAATGAGCTGCCCGTCAGATGGTGTTTATGAATGAAAGCCAGTTATTTCTCGCCGCGGCTCTCCCTCTCTGTGAGCCAGTGTTTGGCCTGGATTTGAAGCGGTGCCCACGTTTCCGAGAGGCCAGTCAAGGGTGAGAGAGTTTCCCTCACCTTAGCACCGTGGAGCTCCACCAGCCCCGTATTAGCATGAATCAACAGCGTCGGCGTGTGGATGCTGTGTTTGTTTGCCTCTGCCTCGCATGCACCGCGTACAGTAGCTATATGTGTATGGCAGAGTGAAACAGAGAGCGAGAGTGTGTGTGTCGGGCTCAGCAGGGTGTCTGTTGGGAGAGTACAGCACAGGGTTTCAGTGTGCTGCCTCTAACCGAGATGTGATATACTATATAACCCCGCGTTAACACAGCAGAGGCACCTTCATCCTCCTGCCTCTGCCTCTGAAAACAGAACTGGAGCAGCACTTGGAACGCTTGGCACTCCGGTGGTACTGTAAGGAAACCCACTTTATGAAGAAAATTAGGCTCCTAATGACCCATAATAGGTGTATATTTCTTCATCGCTTCTCCTTTAGAGCCTGTGGTTTGGGTTCCGGTGCCAGAGGAGTGCTGGACAAAAAAAAGTGCAGGAGTGGGCGAAGGAGAATTGACCAAGCTGTAGTCATTCTCAGAAGCTTAACTGTGAATGTGTTGTACTGTAGGGCTGCGCAATTGATCGCAAATTGACAGTAAAAATGGCAACATGGCCAAGTGCAGAATCCAAATCGCAGAACCAAGTCGCAGTTTTTTGAAAATGTGAGAAAACAGCATTATAATGAGGTGCTGCAGTGCCGTTTAAAAATGTCCTGGCCTAAAAATCTTGTTCTCCACATGAAAGAAAACATGTTTGTTTGGTGCAGACCTCAGTAAATATCACATCATCATGATTTTAATGTTGTTGTTTTTTCAGTGAACTTGAAAATTTTAATGCAGACCTGATCATTTCAGTCAAAACAAATAATATGGAAGTATTTGATTATTAGTACCAGCGTTAATAAAGATTAAGTACTGGCAGAGGAAATAAATGCATTAAAGTATGACCACACATGTGGTTTTATGTTCGTCATGTGAAGTAAAATGAATCCATTTGTTAAGTTAATATTATCACGATTGTGATGATAATTTCTGTTAGCATGTCAATGGAAATCCCCATTATAAGTTAGCATCAAGCTAACAGACTGAGCGCTACTCATTTATACATATCAAAAATATCGATTCAGGGATCATAAAAAAAGAATCACAAATCTTTTTTTTGTTTCCCACCCCAAATATTTAAGCTGAAAAATAAGAGCCCAACCTTTGTGCAATTACTGAAACGTCTGGGATACAGGCAGAGGACACGTTCTCTGCAGAGACAGCCACCCCCCCACACTTTTAATAGATCATAAGTGATGATTGAAAAGGATCTGTTTCTAAATCTATACATTTATTTTAGGAAAACGTTGCACATCATGTCTTTAAGGCTTCTGCAGGGCTCAGAAATCAGATAAAGGTCACTTAAAGCCTCACCTCATTGAAAAAACTAGTCTTAAAATGTGTCTCAAAGTCTGACTTTGCTGATATTTATTAATGTGCCTCACATCCTGCAGAGCAACCAATATATAATTTAAGGAAAGAAACACTGCGGTGACAAGAATAGTTTTGATGCTTCCTCTGTTTCTCAAGATGGATCATAGTTCACGCTTCTCTGTTACATCACACAGTCAGATTGTATGAATCAGTTTACTGAACTTCAGTTTATGTAACCTCAGTTAGGTTCTTTATTATACACTTTGTGTCAAACACCTACATCCAGGGTTTTTCATAGATATAATATGTTATACAACAGCCTTTGATAGTTTTGCACCGTGGGCATGAATCAAACTACAAGTCCTAATTGAACAAGACGTGCTACCTTTACTTCCTCAATCAAGTCACATTAAATTAGTGACGGAAACTGCAAGTCTTTGAAGGGAGCCTGATCTTATGGCTCCGTTCCAGGGTTTAACGTTAATGCTTTTTTTTTTCACTTGTCAGGTCAGGCAAGTGGGTCAGAAATCTACTTGCCTGAAGTCAGTTTTTACTCACTTTATTAGAGGCAATAAAATAACAACAAAGACTACAGTTAAGAAAATAATGAAAAATGTCCTTCCCAGTCCAAGTCCATTAAATGTCTCATTTTATCATTCATAAAATTCAGGCTGAAAGCAGCCATTTTGCATGAAATATTACTTTAACAATTAATAGTTTATCAAAATAGTTTAATAGTTTTTTTTTTCTTTTACCATAACTACAGCTAATGTTAGCAGATGGTCTGTGTAGCTAATGTTAGCAGTTGGTGTGTGTAGCTGATTTTAGCAGGCAGTCTGTGTGGCTAATGTTAGCACTTGGTCTGTGTAGCTAACATTAGCAGTTGGTCTATGTAGCTAATGTTAGCAATTGTAGCTAATGTTAACATGTTAGCAGTTGGTCTGTGTAGCTAATGTTAGCAGTTGGTGTGTGTAGCTAATGTTAGCACTTGGTCTGTGTAGCTAATGTTAGCAGTTGGTTTTTGTAGGTAATGTTAGCAGGCAGTCTGTGTAGCTGATGTTAGCAGTCAGTCTGTGTAGCTGATGTTAGCAGTCAGTCTGTGTAGCTGATGTTAGCAGTCAGTGTGGCTAATGTTAGCAGTTGGTCCACTATGCATGGCAGAATATTGTTCTTTATTTCTTCTTTATACTTGGTAATCTTTTTAATAATTCATGTTTTTACTAAATGTATTTGTAAGTTGATTTTCTGTAACTGTCATGGAATAGATTTACCTTTGTTTGTATCCTATTTGCGTCATCCCGTGTAATCCATTACTCTCTAAGGCTGCAGATAGTTTGCACGTACACATCCAGATCAGCACAAAGAAGAAAAAAAAATAGAACGGCCCTCAGACGGGAGCCGGCTCCAGCCCTTCACGGCCGACACATCACTCCTTCAAATCTTACATTACATCTGGTTCTCAAAGCAAAGCTCTTTCACTCCCTCTTATCTTGTAGTTATTTTATATATTTGGATGTGACTATTATTGCTGGCGTGGTCACTGTGGTTCGCTTTCAGATTGTGCCCTCAAATTTGATTCATGATGATGTTGGATTGGTTTTAAAAATGCCCTGATTGTTACTGCAGTACGCAGCCTGTTTCAAAGACTTTGTCTATAAATACTCTTTTGCTGTTCTTGGAAGTGTGAGCTGCCATCTGTTGTTTATTGCTCGGTTGTTGCTCTTTGCTCTCTTTCTGGCCACTGTGGTCCAGCGAAGTGCCAAACGCCTGTCACTGCATTATCACCAAACTGTTCAAACATTGTCACTCCATTCAGACCGTTCACTTCAGTTAAATCAAACATTTTTATTTCAGTCAGACTGCTTTGTAGTGTCGACAGTAAACATGTTTTTGATTATGCAACATGTAAAACCTGATACCTCCACTGTTACTCAAAAAGTTTGTTAAAGTTTTCTTCTCCCTCAGTGGGGCAGATCACCGTCACCAACATGTGCTAAACACATGGCAAACGCTTTTTTATTTGGCACCTGATGAGGGTAGGGAAATAACGTGTAAGGAAGTGTGTGTGTGTGTGTGTGTGTGTGTATATGGCATTTCAGGAGGCACTGTGGTGATGTCATGGGGTACAAGGTGGTCTGCTGCAGACGCACATCCTGTGGCTTCTGGTAACGGGCACTGTAAAATGTTCTTGCACTCTTTCACATTATCATACACACACACACACACACACACACACAGGCTTGGGTGGGTTACTTTAAAAATGTTATCTGATACAATTAATAGTTACCTGTTAAAAATGCAGTCAGTAACTTAATCCAAGTATGACAATATTAAAGTGATGTAACTTGATTATTCTCTGTTACTTTTGGATTAGCTCAATACGAAATATGGTGAAATTGTTTAGCCTGATATAACGTTCATTGCAGGTTTATTAATTGTTTATCCAGCTAGCTTATTCCTTCCTTTGTTATGTGTGAATGTTTTGCACATTCAAATGTATTTTGTTTAGTAACTATTCACACTTTATACTCAAACTTCAAGTTTGACAGGTTAGCTAGTTAATTGGATTTCTGCTTAGCTAACATTAGTGATTGGTTTGTAGCTAACGCTAGTGGCTAACATAAGCGATTGGTCAGTGTGCCAAACGTTAACAGTTGGTCTGTATAGCTAACGTTAGCAGAGGGCCTGTGTATGGCGTGTGGAGCTAACGTTAATGGTTGCTCCATGCATCTAAACTTAGCAGTTGGTCTGTAACATTAATGATTGGTCTGTGTCGCCAACATTAACGGTTGGTCCGTGTAGCTAACAGAAGCGGTTAATCTGCGTAGCGAACGTTAGTGGCTTACATCAGAGAGTGGTCATGTTGCCTAACGTTAGCACAGTTGCTCTGTGCATCTCACCTTAGCCGTTGGTCCGTGTAGCTAACGGTTTGTATCGTGTGTACATTTGCATCATATTCTTTATTTTAAAATGTATTTTAAAACTGCAATTCTGCTAATAATCCCCATTTTTACTAAATGTGTCTGTAATCTGATTACTACTTTTTTTCCTCTAACTATAATGTAACTCCTACTCACCTAATCCTGTTGCATGTAATCCAATACTCCCCAAGCCAGCACACCCACCCACACACGCACACACACATTTCTTCTTTTTATCTCATGCACATAGAACCTGCACACACAAATACAAACTCTTTTCCTCTTTTCCTTTTCTATCTTTGTTTTTCCACCGCTTGACACATAAAGACTGTACATACGTACTTACTCACTGACATTTTCACATAGCAGACACGCACTCATACGCACACATATCCTGAAAGAACGGAGCACAAAACAAGGGCGTGGTGGCGTCCTGGTCCAGCGGCGGTCTAACCTGGCACTGACCAGCGCTGCAGACCAAGATGGAGCCTGACAGCAGTTTCCGTCAAATGAGTATTTATGTAACAGATGATGCAGGCACGGAGGGCTCTGCTGCCATCCACTCTGCAATTAGCGAGAGGTTTTGGGGTTTCACGGACTCTGGTTATGCATACATTTACATACAGTGCATACATGCACAGATATTTTAAATGCTTTTCTAAATGCACCTTATGAATTATTGCACACACTGGCAGCTAGACTGCGTCTGCACTGTGCTGCTCTGTACGGAAAACAGTCAGAGGTGGAGAGGGAGAGTCATGGTTTGGAAGAGTTTAATTCTTCCAAAGTACTAATTAGCTAAAAAAATATTACCCTAATATGATTATAATGATGATGTATTAGGTGAATTAAAGTAAAGCAATTATCTCATTTAAATAAATCTGCTATTGAACACTTGTGGAAAACTCCCTGGCATTTGGGCACGATGTAT
>JAJHUR010133597.1:1003-26691 GCA_027495735.1 Lutjanus campechanus | reverse complement strand
TGTGTGTGTGTGTGTGTGTGGGCATGCAAGAGCGAGTATTCAGAAATGCAGATGAGAGATGAAGACAGCATCATGGCCCGCTGACGTCAGCCCTCCATCTGTGCCCTGAATGTGAGGACAAGTAGCTTTGCTGATGTTAAACCTATTCCTCATGTGAACAAACTGCGTGAAAATGGGTCATTTGTCACGCAGGTTTGAGCACAGTCACCTGCAGTTTTTGTGTCGTGTGTATGCGAGATGTGCAGGGAGGAACGTGACTGCCACGACATATGCACCAGAGTAAACTCCGCAGCAGACGCCAGATTTCCTCGGCAGAGTTTATTTTAGGCTGTATTGATCGGAGGGCTGAGTTGCTCTGACTTTGAAAGGAACAGGAGAGGAGAGACCATCAAGTGCAGGAGGAGAGCTTAGTTGATGCAGACGCATAACATGGAATGGAAAGAAAAGGCATTCAAGAATTTATAGTGTATGCTGTGGGAGGTGGTGCATGAAAAGCAAGCAAAAGATAACACTGTGTGCTGAAGAGGTATGCATTTTCACCCAAGGCCACAGTTTTGTGTGCATTCACAGACCAACTGCTAACATTAGCTACACAGATAAACCATTAATTTTAGCTACACAGACCAGCTGCTAACGTTTGATACACGTTTGATACACAACTGCCAACATTATTTACCAAATGAATTATCATGAACTAGACAGTGTAGGCAAAGATGGTATACGGCCACTGAATATTCACAGTAGTGTTTCCCCCTTTTCCCACTCGGCCAATAGACTTTACATTTTGATGAAGATTTTTTAATTGCTTTTCTTGGCTATAGGAAGGTTTTACAAATTGGCAGCAAGGCTGGGTGACAATCCCCTATCTAATTCATTATAATACATCTATGTTAGCTACACAATCCAACCACTAACATTAGCTACACAGACCAACCAACTGCTGTTAGCTACACAGACCAGCCCCTAACCTTAACTACACAGTCCAAGCACTAATATTGTCTTCATATACCAACTTTATGCTAACTAGACAGGCCAGCCAGCTGCTAACGTTACCTACACAGACTGGCTGCTAATATTAGCTACACAGATAAGCTGCTAATGTTAGCTATATGGACAAACCAACTGCTAATGTTAGAAATGCAGACTAACCATTAATGTTAGCTGCACAGAAATCCAGTTAGCTAGCTAATCTGTCAATACTGAAACTGCTGAAAAATATTTTGGGGCTGTAGGTGGTGATGCTGGTGAAAACACAAGCCTCAGAATAAGTTTATGGCAATTTATTTTAAGTTTTGGTGTGACGTGTGAATATTATGCATAACAAAATACATTAAAAGTGTATGATTACCCCTATAAATATAAATGCACATTCGTCCATAACAAAGGAAGGAATAACTGGACAAACAATTAACTTAATAACGAACTTAAAACATCATATTAGGCTAAATCATTTCAACATATTTAGTAGAGAGGTAGTCCAAAAGTATTGGAAAGTAATCAAGTTGCATTACTTTAATATTGTGATACTTGGATTACGTTACCGACTACATTTTTTAACAGGTAATTAGTAATTGTATCAGAATTATTTTTTTAAAAGTAACTCTCCCAACCCTGTATATATACTGTACATCTGTGTGTAGTTCAGAGAGAAAGAGTGGAGCAGAGTTCTTGGTTGTTCAGGAAATGGGGGAAGGGTGTACATGGATGTTTCAGCAGCGAAGCAAGTCAGATGTGATTAATGTTGTCGTCGCTTGAGAGAACACACAGCCCTGCACACTATGGGATACACAGTGTTAGTGTGTCCATGTTACACACCACAGCACTTCTGGACTTTCATGGTAGTGATGAGGCGGGTTTGATAGATAAATGGATCATTTTCACAGCATTTGTGGGTTGACAAATTACAATGTCTCCTACTGACCTGCAAGATGCTGTTTTCTGCTTTTTAATGGCCGCACACAGCATCATTAGTAGATTTCCATGGACTGGAGTCCGCTGAATTACACCAGTTCTGTGTCCGAGTTATGCCTCATTAACATATAGATTAGATGTAGAGAAGTCAGTGTGGTTTATAACCCTTCTTTCACACTTCTATTGCATCATTAGTGTGAAGGCGAGGAGGTCAGGCTGGGAAGAAGGAGACGGGAAGAGGTATCAAAGGTTGACACAGAAGCAATGAAGGCTCAAGTAATACTGCACAGTATAATTTGATATGGTCACGATGTCATACTTTTGTGCAGAATAATAGAGTAGGTCCCCTTTACTGGAACACTTTCTGTGCCTCTCAGTGCTCTTCTTTCTGTCCATCTCGCCTGCCTATCTGTTCATGTCCGTCCTCTCAGAGTGCTCATGTGTGCTCACTGAAAATCTAATCCTGCTCTCTGCACATATACAATACCCAGTGTATGTCTGCCCACTCCATCCTGCAAGAAGGACTCCCTTTTCCCCATTAAATATTTCTTTTGGGAGATTTCCCTTATCCTCTTTGAGGGTCTGAGGAGAAGTTGTATGCTGCACAGACTGCACACACCGTGGACAGAGGCTCAATAAGGAATCTGCAGTTGCAGAGGCAGAGGTGTTAGTTGTTTGTCACAATGCTTATGTTCAGTAAAAAGGTGAATCTGTCTCCTCTGAAAAAGCACATTGTGAAGAAGTGCTGCATGTGTGAGAGAGGGAGCTGGTTTTGGTGGAGTACTCTTAAAACTGGGTCACATATTGTATACAAACCACTGGGGCTGAACTTAAGTTTACATTTTTTCACCTTTTAAGGAATTCTACATTTAGAAGATAAATTGTCCGATATTATGATGTCATTAAATCTCAAAATTTCATCTTCAACTTCTAACATTTCCTATCACTTGACATTTACTTAGACTACTTCAATAATTCAGCTAGCATCAACTTAGGTCAGATATTATCATACCATTAACTCAATTTTAAACCTAAAGGAATAGCTCAATATTTTGGGAAATACATCTTTGCTTTCCCTCCTGAAAGTTAAATGTGTATCTGTCAATAAAATATGAAGCTGAGGAGATGGGTTATCTGGGTTTAGTATAATAACTGAAAGCAGTTGGAAAACAGCTTAAACTATGGGTGTTGTAATAAATTACTGATCTTTATCAAGAAATAAGCTGTGTCTCAGTTCGGACACATCTGTTAATACTATGCACACTATGTACTCACTTGCATAGTGTGTGAATTTCAACAGGGTAGTTTTTTATGTTTGAAAACTGGTCACCATTTACTTCCATTGGGAGATTCCGCAACACTATTTTCTTGTGAAACTCCAGCAGTGTTTTGTGGACTAACAAAATAAACCCTCAGTCAGCATGAGGGTGAGTAGATTATGACTGAATTGTTAATTTTGGGCAAACTGTCCCTTTAATGTCAAAGTTAAGACACTGACAGGTACAGTCTGTGTCATACAACAAACCATGAAACTGTGAGGCAGAAACACTTCAGACTTTATTGCTTGCATACGATAAAAAGCCCAGTAGGGACGTGGATCAAAAATGCTGACTCACTTCCTGGTTTTACAGCAGAAAGATGTAATAGTCTGACTGTAAAACTCAGCTGAAAGTCAGTCAGTATTTAGTGAAGATAAAGTGATACCAATTAACAGCATATTATAATACACGTGCACTGTAGTGGTTTGGTGACCTATAATTCTTGCTTCAGTGCTGTTTGATGTGTTCCACCACTCAGAGGAGAGGAGCAGGAGTAGGACATGTAACGCTGCTCCACAGCCTCAGGATTAGGAGCTATTTACAGCCCAAAAGCAGATTCTCCTCTTCTACACTCACGTGCCTCCTCTGTCTCTGTCCCTTAAAGTCTGTCTTCACACGCCATCCACTGAGACTTAACAGGGAACAGGACATCTTGTTTTTAAGCCTCAGCCACCAAAACACTTCTTCACTATCAGTCACCTTGAACCCAATAAACACACTCTCGTTTATTTTACAGTGGCTGTAGCTGCACAGCAGGGCCTGTATTTACGGATTTATTTTAAGAATTACAGGTGATCAAGCATTACTCAGATCCATATTATCCATAATGCATAATGCATTATCACACCACAGTAAGTCTGGCAAAATACATTCCCACGACTCCCTCTCTCTCTCTAAAATAAATGTTCGGTTTTATTGATATTGCAGTCTGGCAGGGGATTTCTACATGCATAATGCTATTAGAGACCATGACCAAAAGACTGCACTAAAAACAAGTGGTGACCCAGTTTTTCTTAACCATAACATCATTATTTGGCATTGCTGCTGCTTGTGTGGCCCACTGCAGTGTGTCGCTGCCATTTGCTTTCATCCTGTAGCCTTGTTTCTCTGCAGATTGTACAAATACATACAACATCTGCCATTAAACTTGGTACAGATGTCCATGGTTCTTGTAGTGCCACCAGCAGTTTTATATTTGTGATTAAGAGTGAAATATATCAACATCTTTTAGATAGATTGCAATGAAATATGTTAATATGTGGCATGAACAAACACTCCACCTCTGGGTGAATTGTAATAAGCTTTGGTGACCTCTAGATTTTTCGAGAGGTCACAGTTTTAATCTGTCCAGTACTTTGGTTTATGATCAAATACCTGCAGAATTAATACGACTCCCATCAGCCTCAGCTGATGATGCTAATTAGGGGTGGGTGGATTGATCAGCAAAGGATCAGTACTTCAGTTTCAAACACTACAGTTTTTCTTAACTTGCACCTAATTTCTTAACAGTTGTATTTTCACCTTAACTGTGGTAATTTGTCTTGCATTGCTTTCATTTTATTTTCTCATGAACATAAAAATTCTGTAAGATTCTGTTATTTTTTTTTTTATACTTCTATTGTTTATTGTAATTTAATTAGCAGCATAATGTAGGTGGTATAAATATATCAATAGGGTAATTAATATATAAATGGGGTAATTAAATAGATAAATGATAAATTAAACTGGTTATACCTGCTAAAGATCAAAATCTTAGCAGCATAATCACAGTGAGCTTGTTAGCATGCTTAAGTTAGCATTTAGCTGGGCCTTGTAACTTCATAGAACAGCTACTGTGGTTGTAGACTTATGGTCCAGACATGTTTTATACTCTGCTATGACTAATATTTTGTTTAACATGGTTGATGTAGTCTAAGTAAATGCCATAAGCAAGAAAACATAGCAGAGATTGAGCGATACATGTCTGAGCTTTAGTAAGACTCAGATGAGGAGTCTGTTGTGCACCAAAATCAGATGTGTCAGAATAGTAAGTGTTGTTATCATCTGTAATGCAGTTTGTTAGCTTGTTAGCATGTAACTGGCAGTGGCTAATACAGCTAATGCTAACTCTCACTCTCTGAACTGACAAGTCTGCTCTGGGCTGCTTGTTTCAGGTTTGTATTTGCATATTAGACAGAAATTGGCTTTTGAATTTGTTAGGTATGGTATGTTATGTCTTGGGCTACGTTCACGGAAGTGCACAGACATCTTCAGTAGAGTAATGTGAAAACACCTCTCTAGTGACAAACAGATACAAGTCAGTATAGTCAACGTCAGACATTTTAGGGGACATTAACATAAGAGGATGACAGGTAAGAGGGTGGGTGGTTTACTGGGACAGCTCATGTTTTCATTTGTGCTTTTGAATCCAGCATCTACTGTATGTTGCTATGAGTGCTCATATTCTGCCTGATGCAGCCCCTTCTGGTTTCTCTCCTCCATTGAAAGTAGGTCACACTCCCTCCACATAATTCATGATGACAAAAACTTTCAACAGCTCTTATTCATGGATTCTAATTGATTTTGCGGGGTTAAACTAAACTAAATGTTTCTCTTTCACACATGTACACAGCAGATAGCAGCTTGTCAGCTTCCTCCTCATTGGTGTTGGATTAGACCTGAATAAATGGAGCATCAGCTGATGCTGATGAATGTGTGTAGGCAGTCTCTTTACTTTAGATTCTTGAAGCTAATAATGTCAGATCTGATGGGACCAGGGTTCATAATGCAGTGTCATGAAATGTGTTTTAATCTGGACTTGACGCCTCCTCTGATAAGCATGTATTATAAATGACAGGTTATTTTCCCCAGCAGGTGGGAAATGATGTATTTTCAACAGTCACTCGGCTGATTTACTCTCCCCTCTCAAATTCAATCTGTCTCTCCTCGTCTCTATCTCTGCTCTCCTGTCCAGACAGTTATTAGAAAGAGTGAACCCGTCAGTCACAGACAGTATTACATCCTCCACTGGTCTGGCCTCTTCTCACCATCTAGGTGCATCAATAGCACAGCTGCTGTTATGAGACGTCAAACTGTCACGCCTTGAGAACTGATCCTGGTTTTATCGACCAAAGCCTAAGGTAAGATAAGATATGAAAAGATCAAACATTAATGTTCCTGAGAAAGTTAGACATTTTAGTGTCAAGGAAAAGTAAAAGTAGGACAGCTCATTTAAAATTCAGCATTTTTGTCAGAATCGCTTGCATATTACCCTACTGAGAGGCTGGTAAGCTAAGTGCTAACATCAGCATGCTAATATGCTCAAAATGATAATGCTAACATGCTGATGTACAGCAGGAATCATGTTTACTATTGTTTCCATCTTAGTAAGTGTGTTATCGTGCTAACTGTGAGGCTGTACTAAGTGCAGTGCTAACATCAGCATGCTAACATGCTCAAAATAACAATGCAGCAGGCATCTTGTTTACTATTTTTACTATTTTAGTTAACATGTCAGCATGCTGTGAGGCTGTACTCAGCTAAGTGCCAACATCAGTATGATGGGAATTTCATTAGTTTATCAGCTATTTCCAAAACCAAAATAGTGGACAAATGTAAATTTTTTACTCAATTATGTTTTAAGTGTCTGTACCAAATTTTGTGGCAGTACTTCCAGAAATGATTAACATGTTAAAAGTACAAATGTCAACCTGCTGGTGGCAGTCTTTTCAGTCTTTTGCTGTTACTTGCACTGCATGTTGGGATAATAACCAGACTATTGAACTCATTAACTTCATGTGAGTCATCACCAGGAGAATTAATGAATAACTCTACTTTCATGGTGAGGATATGTTGCCCACACTTTACTGTTGGCTGACCTTTGTCACCTGCTGCCACATTTTAGATTTTGCACATTCGCCTCTCCTTTTTCACATCATTTGTATGAAAAATAAATGGTCTCAATATCATCTTTGACTTGGGATACATTTAGTAACTCATAACTTTTTATTTCAGTGAATTCATTTTTGCAATCTTACTTTCTTATATGCTGACAAGGACATTTTACAAACCCTTGTAAAACTTTGTTAAATCTGGCAGCTTCCCCAGTGTCATTAGCATACTGCAATGTTTAACTATTTGGAGCAAACCTTCACAGAACAGCCGAAAAATTTGTTCATAAAGTCGGTATACAGTCTTTAGCTGTCCAGCTTGATATAAAAAGTACTTATGTCCCCAGGCTGTTTAATGTTTATATGAGTCATTAAGACCCCAGGTTGGATTAATTCATGGTGTAAAGCACAAAACAGCCCAATAACCAGGACAGGCACACAGATGGTGGCTGGATCATACAGAGGATTGACCTTGTTTCCTCCTCAGCTCTGGATTTGATTGTGTGTAATCCTGGCCCACTGACAGACTGACTGATCATCTGTGGATAAAAACGAATGTCAGCAGTTTCTTTTCTCTCTCTGGAAGAAAAGAAGAACGACCGGCTCGGTTTGAATATGACCTTCAAGTGCCTCCTGAGAACCAAAACTGTAAAAACACAGTCAGCAGCAGGCCAGGTGAGAAAGCCACACCAAAGTGCTCTTAAGCAAGACACTGCACCTCTGTCTGATGTATTATGTAAGAGAGCTGCATGTGCTCCAACCCCGTGGGTCGTGCTAAAACATCTTACTATTTCAGGTTTCAGGTTGTTTCTGCATGATTCCCATTTAACCTCTTTTAACCCTTGTTTCACCTTTAATTTCCACAGAACTTGCTGTAAATTTATAAATCATTCATCACACTATATGATAGTATCAGGTGCTTGTTTGAACATGTTACTGAGGTTATAGTGTGTTTGCGGTGAATTCAATAGTCCAGGCCAAACCCACATGTTTTTATTGCAATACCCAAGAATGGGCATAATTTTATACACATTTACCTTAAATTCAGCCTGACATGCTACATGTGGAAGCATTGGTGTGAATGAGGCTGGGCCCAACAACAAATTTGTAAAAGATGGAGCCAGTGGCAAAGTTTATAGGTTAATCCTGCAATGACTGATATCCTTTTTGCCTATTGTGGGCAGCAGATACAAGATGTGGACAGAACATTAGCTGAGAGTTGCTTATTGAAACAACCAGTAGTCAGAGAGCATCATTTGGAGTCATGTTTCAGACCACCTGTGTATGCAAGTTCAATAATCACTCTCTTTTAGCTCAGTTTTTTTGGTCTCCACCAACTCCTGAGGGAAATATCTGGCTTTTTACCTGCTAAATGCTCCACTATGGTAGCTAGCTAGGCTTTAGCTGTGTCTGCCATTTGCTGCTGAGTTGTCTTACATGACCAGACATATTTCCACACTTAGTTTTAGTGCTGTGCTGGAGAAGGGAGCTCATTACCATTTTGGAACAGTGGGAGAAAACACTTTGGCTTGTTTGTATTTGGGGGGCTCTGGCATAAAATGGATAAATGCCTGTAAAAGAAAAGATAACAGTTGCAAGCTTACATTCGTACTGGTAGCAACCAGGTTAGGTTTCAGTGTGTGCAGGTTGCTAGCTCAGAGGTTGTTGTTGCTGTTTCATGTAGCGACGGGGGACTTCAAAAACACTAACACAGATAGGGGAAGAGGAGGAGAATGCAAACTACCGTAGTCAGTCAATGGCCGGCTTACTCTAACTCAGAGGAAGTGGGTTGTTGGACTAGTCGTTTTTAGGACTTTTTCTCTGAAAACAGCTGCCTGCTGTGGCTGAAAACAATGCTACAAGAGCATTGAGCGTGAACCAAAACAGCTGAACAGCTAAACAATCAGCTGAAACACACTATAAAGCTCCATAAAGTCAAGGGGCGCTCCAGATTCATGTGATAAATCTCTGGAGTTTCATTTCTACAAGCAACGCCTCTCACATTATGCTTTACCATCGTGTTATTATAAAAGCATTGATTATAGCCACATTAACAGTAAAAATAATTGTATCACATTAAATTGAATGACAAAGTAATCCATTGATTAATACTTATATTTAGATCATGGTTGCCCTAGTTTGCACATTAAACTGGGGCTCACAGATTACATGTTGTGATCTGCAAACATATTACATATCCTCACACTCTGCACAGCACTATCCTGTTTATATTGTGTGTGTGTGTGTGTGAACCCCCTGGATTCACTGACGGATGGTGGGCGGCAGGAACAATAGGGAGGTGTGGGGAGAAGATGGGTGGAGCAGCAGCAGTTCTACCACCTGCCACCCGCTGGGTTTGTAGGTGGGGTTTAGGGAGCTTTGGGGGGTGGATTTTGGGAGGGAAGATAGCCCAGTTTTTAGCTGCCTCTTCTCACGTGAGCATATGCACTGACACACAAAAACCAGACCTGTCCCTAATCTAGATCCTAAATCTGCCCCAGAATGAGATTTAGAATAATCTGAACCCCTTCAGACAAAACACCAGAGTGACTCACAGCCCTCAGAACAAAAACACAAAGGATGTTTACATTGTGTGTAGCTCGCTCGCTCTGGGTGATGAGCTGCATGAAATTCCTTCTGTATCTGAATCAAAACACTGGATGTTGTGACCTTTGGGTGGTTAAAAACATCTGAAATCTGACTGCATATTATAAAAATAAGGTTGCATTTTATTTTTCAGTGCACTAATAGGATGTAACAAGATTTCTTTGTGTTATTGAGACAAAAAATAGAAATATATTAGATTCTTATTAGACTTTCTTGGGTAATTATGGACACATTATAACAGAACTGTACTGTAAATTGAAGTGTGAGAACCTTATTAGACTTTATTATAAGGTAATTAAGGACACATTACTGGAAACTAAAGGCTGCCCCCAACTTAAGATTTTCTTGGTTGACTAGTAGTCGTCAGTTTGAGCCAATAGTTGACTCGTCGCTGATGATATTGATTTAATTATTTAAATGTGTATTTTTGGGGCCCGAAGTGAGTCAAGTGTTAAATATTAATGGCAAAAAGGACAATGACTCTGAATGTGTCTGAACAACCAGCACGAAGACTGAACATTTTGTAAATTTATTTCAACCTCACACAAGTCTCGTTGTTTAAAACATGGGAATTCACAAAAAATAATAATAATTGCAGACTTATTAACACTATGATGGGTACTTACAAATTAAGTTGCGAAGTTACAAAATTGCTCCTCGAACACTTCACATCTCCTGTCCTCACCTGAACCCACTTTGTCTTCACCTTCCCTGGATTCAGAGTTCAGCCGGAGCCGCTGTAATGTTAAATCATCTTAGCTGCTGTATTATTACCTGTCAGCCGGCGTTCATTGATCTCAGAGGCAGTATAGCATAGGCCGTTAACTGAGCTAACTTGCTAATGGCAGCTACAGCACATTTAGCAGCAGTGCACCAGAGGAAAAGGTGCATGTTGCAACAATCCCCCAGGCTTAACAACAAGGTGCAGCTCCAAAATGGAATTTTAGGTGGGTTTTTTACTGCTTCTAATGGATAAATGAAAACGTGGGTGAGTAAGAGTCTTGGCACCAACTGATGGTTTGGTCAGCTATTAGGTGGCAGCCCTTGTATTATTTCCCACAGGTAGACTCTTATTAAACTTTCTTAGAGGGTAATAAGGGACACATTACAACAGAACTGTACTGTTAACTAAAGTGAAATCATATATCTGCTACTTCCTCATTTAGAAACAATATGTGAAGCGGATCTACGAAGTAAAGGCCAAGATTATGGTGGTAAAGGAATATGTTGTCTATGGGTGACTGTACAAACTTAACAGACAGTAATACTGTATGCAGATAATGTGATTTCATATATTTTAGTTTACAGCACAGTTCTGTAGGAATACGTCCCTGATTACCTCCTAGAAAGTTTAATAAGGGTCAAATAAAGGCTTTTATCTTATTAGTCTTATTAGTTAGTATAGTCAGTGTCTCCCAGATTTCACAGGCTTTTTGGGATTGTTGTGGCCTAAAATCCTAAAGTACCTGATTTCACAGCAGCTTTTCTAAAACAAACCAAAAAAAGGTGCATGTTGCAGCATGAAATTGCAGGAAGATTTTCTTCATTAAAAATCAAAGGCAGCTTGTTCTTGGTTAACTTCATCATATCTACGTGTATGATGTTTGTGTTAGGGACTGCTATAATTGCTGGACCTCACAGGAGGCTACAATGATTGGTCAGATTTGCAGAAAAGTTGCAGTGATTGGACAGATTTTTCAAGGTTGTGCAGAATTCAGAGCCATTAGTTGCATGTTGTGTCAATTACTGTGATCGAAACATTACAACTTCCTGGAAGGACAGTATAGTTGTGTTTGTTCACTGTCTAATAAAGAACAGATTATTTCTAGTTTTTCTCTAATCTGTAAGAAAGTACAGCTTGTTACGTCTCATTAGTGTACTGTAAAATAAAGTGTGACCAACTTGGCACCTTTTTTCCACATTCTGGTGGTAGATAAGAACATTAATTAGTTGCAGACAAAGAGTGATGTGTACAAATGATGTAAAGGTCAAGACTCAGTCTTACTTTCTGTGTTTTGAAATGTAATATCCTTGTGATTTTTACAAAACAATTATTGCAGTGTGCAAGTGTAACACCGGTCTACAAAGAGCACCTTGTTTTCTCACATAATCCTGCTGCTGCTGCTGCTGAGCTCGGCGGATCTATTGGTGGCTTTTTGTTGTTGTGTAATAAGTGAAGCAGAGTGCAGTGTTTTCCTGAGGGAGAAGAAGAGCAGGGAGAGAATACACTGAGGTCAACAACAGAGGGGCCTTGAACCATAAACTGATCAACCGTTAAAAGGTGCTTCGCTGCGTCCCTTTCATCCTCCAGTTAAAGGTCAAATCTAGCCGGGGCCACCTTTGAACCAGAAATGATTCTGGATGTTATGAGCGATACCTGCACAGAAGGAGATTATATCACACCTGCTGAGGGAAACAAATGCATCCTTTCATGGTCTTTCCCTCCGCTGCTGCCTCTTGAGCATCCCTCTGCCTTTGTGTAATTTTTGTCGGCTCCGTCTTGTGATCTTGCAAGAAAGGGGGGAATGTTTCAGACGTGAATATAGGCCACAGACTTTGTCTTCTTTAGCCTTGTTATTTTTCCCTGCAAGTGAATTATAAATAATGCAAAGAGGCCCCCCCTTCACATGCACATACAAAAACCCCCAGTTTGAATTAAGAGGCACCCATTTTTGGGGGGTATCCCCCTTTTTTCCCTCACTAAACTCCCACCCGGCTCACTTTTTAATTTTCTCCTTCTCTCTATACCCCCACACCCTCCTCAAGCACTCCCTCTTTCTGTTTCTCCTCTATCCCCTCCCCCGCCATCCCATTTATTTCTCTCTTTTCCTCAATCCCCCTAGCCTCCCTTTCATTCTCTCCCCCTCTTGTCCTTGTTTTAAGGATCCCTCGGTCTCTGTGCAGTCTGCAGCGTGGCAGATAAGACAGACAGAGGACAGAATGATAATCATGTTTAGCCACAGCACAGCACAGATCCCCTGGCAGTGTGCGGATGTTTGGCTGCAGGAAAGAAGAAGAAGTGGCGTTTGGTTTGTCATGGATGTGTGTCCCCGTGTGACTCCATACCGTTACATGTACACCGTGTGTGACTCCGTGACTGTATGTGTGTGTGTGTGTGTGTGTGTGTGTGTGTGTGTGTGTGTGTGTGTGTAAGAGCAAGAGAATAATGTAGCAGCTGTGATATATCGACTGAGGGACCTGCAATGCTTTAGTCATTTTGGTTACCAACCAATTGTTTGTTTTTTCGTCTCTGCTACTCCTTTGCTTTCCTTTCCTTTCCCCTTTTCTTCTCTCCTCTCCTGCTTTTTCTCTCCTCTTTTATCCTCTCCCGTACTCTCATTTCTTCTCCTACCTTGTCCTGTCTTTTTTCCTCTCCTCTTCTCTACTCTCTCCTTTCCCCCTTTCCTTTCCTCTTTTCTCTTTCTTTTTCCCCACCTCCTCTGTCCTCTATTCTCCTCTCCTCTCCCCCCTCACTTCTCTCCACTTTTATCCTCACCTCTTTCCTCTTACTTCATCTCCCTACCCTACCTTGTCTTGTCTCTTTTCCTCTGTCCTCCCTCTCCTCCTTTCTCAATTTCTTTGCTCTGCTCTACCCCCTCCTCCTGTCCTCCCCCTTCTTTCTTGCTTTCTCCTCTCCTTTTTTACTCTCTTCTCATCTCTTTTCTTTTCCTCTGTTTTCCTACCCTATCTCCTCCTCTCCTCCCCTTATTTCTCCTCCTATCTCCCTTTCTCTCATTTACTCCTCTCTTCAATCTTCTCTTCTCTACCTTGTCCTCTTCTTTTCCTCTCTCCTTTCCTTTCTCCTCTCCTCATTGTCCTCTCTCTTTTATCTTTTCCTCTCCTCATTTCCTCTCCTTACCTGTCCTTTTTCTCCTTTCCTCTTCTTTCATCCTTTCTTCTCCTCTTCTCCTACTTTACCATGTCCATATTGTCCTCTCCTTGCCTCTCCTCCCTTTCTTCCTTGTCCTTTCTCCTCTCCTCTCTTACCCTACCTTTTCTTCTTATCTCCTTTCCTTGTTTCTTCTCTCCTTCCCTCGTTCATCCTTTCTTTTCACCTTTGCCCTCCTCTCTCCTCTTTTATCCTTTCCTCTCTTCACATTTCCTCTCCCATCTTACCTCTCCCTGGCCTTTTCCTCTCCTCCTCTTACTTCCACTTTTCTCCTCTGTTCTCCTGCCCTACCTTGTCTTTTCTTCTTTACTTCTCTCTTCATCTCCCCTCTCCCACTCTACCAAGTTTGGACCAAGCGTGATGTCACCTGTGATGTAGTTTGTTGACTTCTGTTTTGAAGCCTCAAGTTTGGCATTATGGGGTCACCACAGTTGGTTTTTCTACCAGAGCATGCGCCATAGCAACGAGAGTGTGGAGCTGGTGGATGACGTACTGCGGTTAGCAGAAAATAATAGCGGGCTGCCTGGTTGCAATCTTTGTCATATTACAACTAAACAGTAAACTGAAATATGTCTCTTAAAACATCTGAAGCAAGAAATGGGCAGTTAAGTAACAGAATACTGATCTGTATTTGATCAGCACTTTCTAGTTTGGCAGTTTGATCTGAATTTCTGGAGGCTCCGTTCTAAAACAGAAACAGACTGACAACTGCCTGGTTGCAGTCTTTTGTATATTACAGCTAAACAGTACACTTGAATATGTTTCTGAACACGTTTTAAGCACAAAATAGGCAACGTAAACAGAATCTTAATTCATCAGTTCAGATCAGTTTGGTGAGATTTTCATGAGCCCTGTGTGTTGCACTGGATGGATTCACTTAGAATATCCTGCCAGTCACACAGTAGCCCCACCCTAAAGTTTACCCTGTTTTATCATCTTATTTTTCTGTAAATGACACCATATTTTACAAAATTAACATAATGCTACATTGAAGAAGACTTGAAAGTAGAGATTGAGACCATATACTCATTACTAAGGTCATAAATCAGGTGAGAAGTAGGGTCATTTTCACATAAGAGTACATACAATCAGACTTATTTTGCAGCCAGTGGAGTCGCCCTCTGCTGGCTATTAGAAATAATACAGCTTCATTTCAGACCCAGAAGCTTCCTCGTCCTCTTTTCTTCACTCCTATCCTCTCTCCTCCTTTCTCCTCACCTCTTTTGCCCTCCTCTCTCGTCAGTTATCCTTTCCTCTCTTCTCATTCCTCTCTTCCCGCTTCTCTCATCTCCTCTCACAGAGGAGGAGGAGGATCTATCCGTCAGACCCAGCCCCCTGCGCTCTGACTCGTCCACGCTGTGTGACAGGGGAAGGCTGGGCTGTCCCAAGCTTTATCTAAACACACACAGACACACACACACACACACACGCACACACACACACAGTGACTGCCTGAGCCAGAGCCTCCCTGCCTGCCTGCGCTCTCAGCTCAGCTCAAGCCCTCTTAAAGCTGTTTTTCTGCTGGAGATCAGCGAGAGCTAACGACACACAGCTGCCTCTGCTGAAGACAGAAGGGCGAGAGGAGAACAGAGGGAGGGGAAAAGAGGAGCAGGAGGGAGGAGAGGACGAAAACAAAACCACCAGCAGCCGCTTAACTTCTGTCTCTGTGTCTCTCGGGCGGTCCGGTGCAGTCATTCTTCAACAGGGAGTGTTTTCTGCTGTACTTCAGGACTTTTTTTGGTTTTGTCTTTTTTCTGAGAGGGGGTGGAAAAGAAGAAGGAGAAGAAGAAGAAGAGGGGTTGGAGTTCACATGACATAATCGGAGTGAATGGGTTGCCATGGTGACTCACCCAGGGAGCCTGACCCGTGCAGAGTGAATGGAGGGAGCGCCTTGGACGCCAAGTGAACGATAAACTATAACAGGAGGGAGTCACCACAGAGGGAGACGAGAGGAGGAGAAGGAGGAGAAGGAGTGGTGGATAACAGAGGGAGCCAGCAGAGAGAGGAGCGGAGCAGAGGTTGAGAATGGAGGACGGGTTTTCCAGCTACAGCAGCTTGTATGACACCTCATCACTGCTACAGTTCTGCAACGGTAAAAAACTCACTAATCCTCTTCCTCACTCTTCCCTCCCCATCATCCCCCTGTATTCCCTCGGCTGCATGTTGTTTCTCTGGACTTGACATGTCACCAGCTGACTGGCTAAACTTGACACCAACTAGGGTTGTGTTTGTGTGTATGTGTTGCAGACATGAGCTATTTTAACTTCAGCTCCTATAGGGCTTGGCTGAAAAAGGAGTTCAGCTTTTATGTTCTTGAACATTTGAAATGGATATTTCTTCTGTCTTAAATTGCTTGTTGGTATTTGGGGAAAAAATAGTAGAATAGAGGGAAACACCCGCATCCAACTATGTCAATTGGTATTCTATCTGAAGTTGCTTGTTATCTGGGGAAGAATAGTAGAATATTGAGATGCACCTGAATCTGAATATGTTATTCAGGAAAACACCAACAATGTGATGGAAACAGATATTTCTTCTATCTCTTGTTGCTTGTTGGTATTTGTGAAAAAATGGTAGGACAGATGGGGGGCACCCGAATCCACATATGTTATTTGATATTCTATCTGAAGTTGCTTGTTATTCGGGAAAGAGTAGTAGAATATAGGGATGCACCCTATGTGATGTTATTTGGGAAAACACAAATAATATGATGGAAACAGATATTAATTCTATCAGAAGTTGCTTGTTATTATTCAGGAAAAACTGTAGAATATCCCGATGCACCAAATTTGTTATTCGGGAAAGCACAAATCCAAGGCTTCTTGTTATTATTCTGGAAAAAAAAAAAAACAATCTAAGGATGCACCTGAATCTAAATACACTATTCGGGAAAGCACAAATAATGTGATGGAAGCAGATATGTCTTCTATCCAAAGCTGCTTGTTATTATAATGGAAAAAATAGTCAAATAGAGGGATGCGCCATAATCCAAATACATCATCTGGGAAAGCATAGCCAATGTGATGGACACAGATATTTCTTCTATCTGAAGTTGCCTTAATGTTTTGAAGGCACAGCAATTGCATTACCAGTGAACATTAGGTTAGAAAAAAAATACAAATAAACATTGGTTAAACTGACTTTGGTTATAAACCACACCCACGTCCTCTATCCGAATAGAGATACAGAGACAGATCATTTTGTTGGTTGAACAGATATAGATACAGACATCTCTGTGCACCTCAAGTCGAATGTAAAAGGAAAGTTTCTGGAATGAAGGCCAGAATAATGTCAACAGTCTGTGTGAGCCAGCAGCCCTCAAGAGAGCTAATAAACAAAGAAGGAGGGAGGATGAGGAGCAGTCCTCTGCTCACAGCAGCTGCCCTGATTACTCTGGTTCTGCTTGATGTGATGAGGGGTATGTTATGAATATATTTCTCCCCTGTTGGCTGATTGCGATCATTTTGTTGAATGAGACAGAACAGAAATGACAGAACAGGACGCTATTGCTCTTGTTGCCTGCTGCGCTAATGTAATTTATTTGCTGGCAGAGGGAGAAACCATACTTCAGGCTGCTAATGTTATGGGTGGGAGAGGGGGTGACTCAGGGAAGAAGTAAGCCAGCATGACACATCAGTATGACATCAGTTTAATATTTATTTCCAAGAAGAAGCTCTGGTTTATTTTTTTTAAAGTAAACTGTTAGATTTATACCAGAACTGTTAAACTATACTCAAAAATGTTCTATAGTGGTGATAAGTTTATCTCAGTTCAACTATTGAGAGGGATTCTTCTTTCCAGTTATGTTTTGTTTTTGAATGAGGCTGCATACTGACAGACTACAGTCAGTGAGCCCCCTACACAAAGGGGATTATCTGACACAATAACCGGTGTCTCTAATAGAAACCTCTACCGTAGCAGAGGGACTTTAAACCAGGCTGTAATGCTGATTTGAGCTTCACTGAACCTGTTAAATGAAGATAAAATTAAACATTTATCATATGAAGAGGGGAACCTCCCAATTTAGAGTAGCATCCTCATTATTTTTAATGCACCTCTAACATTGTTCAGCGTGTACTTAGCAGTTGCAGTGATTGTGTGGTGGTTAGCGAGCGTAAGCTATCATTGTTGAGGCGTAGAGTAACCTATAATTGCCATTGGTGGATAATGAAAAAATCAATAATATTTACTGCGCTGTGTAAGCAGTAGCAGTCAGTGGGATGAGAAAAGACTGTTGTCAACCAGAGCAAATCATAGATGTGGAATTACACAGAGGTATCTCCCGCCGCGGATACCGGGTATCTCACAACTTTCATGAATGACTGATGAGATGAATCCAGTTAAGAGCTTTTATCCCTCATGGATTTCTCTCATTAAATTTATAGCAATCACAAAGGAGAAGATGCAGACAAAGAGAAAAAGATGAGCTGGAGAAGCTTGTAGTTGAGATATAGATCATGCAAAAGTGGAAGATGTCTACAATGTTTTACATATTCGGTGTAAAAAAAGAGAAATATGATAACTATTTTTCTGCAGCTGGACAGCTTCCCTGAGTACATCCTGTCCGTAAATAACTAATTAAAGATGGTGCATCTGCTTCATTTTTGATGGTTCACAGTGATAAGGTCACTTGGAACAAGGACACTGGAATAAGGAACAAAGCTTAGGCTTTTGCAGGGCTCTACATTAATCATGGCCTGATGGCCTGTGGCCACAAAACGTTACTCTGTGGCCACCAAATATCACATGTTGGTGGCCCCATAGACATATATACATACATACACTGGCTTCAGATCATATGTCTGTATTGCCATATTGGATTGGTGGCCTGTAAACACATAGGAGTAAACAGGGGAACTGTGTTTTTTCCCAGATAAAAAGCACTATAATGTCTACATTTCTCAACCAATTTCAATTAGTTGCTTTCATATTAAAGGGTTCACGATCTACATGGTGTAAGTTGGAGAAAGAAAACTTTTTCTTCGACTCCATGTAGAAGAAAAAGTACATACAATAAATACAACATGAGTTACTGAAATCAGTTGAGAATTGAAGAATAGAAGTTATAGTTATATACTGTGGGTATAAGCCTGCCATTGGTAGTTCGTTTCAGGCAGCATCGTGGCAGCCGCTATTTGCATTCAAAAGGCCCCAGGAAACAACAGCAACCTCTGAGCGAGTAATCTACATGCTGTATTTAGCACCTGGATTGCTAACAGTATGAACATAAACAAGCTAGCTGCAGTTACCTTTACTTTTGCAGTGATTTAGACTTTAATGCCAGGGCACACCTCCCCACATGCAAATGTTCCTTCAAAACAAGTTCCCTCATGACACAGTTTAGTAGGGGTATTATCAGTGCATCCTGTGTTTCACGCCACCCAAGACGATTATGATTGGATAGGTCTGCCTATGCAAGATTAGTAAACACCATATCACAAAACACAATTGTCACAATTAAAGAAGGCTGTGGTAAATTGCCTTTTTTGTATTGTTTTTACATAGCTTTACATTTGGGCCACAAAAATCTACTTGTCCACCAAATTTAGGGGCTTGGTGACCTGGTGGACCGGTGCTTAAAAATATTAGCATCTATGCCTAGTTTGCATGATCTGAAACAGAACCACTGACTCATATGTCACAAAAGAAAGTGATGAATTTTAGTAATTGAGTTAAGAGAAGAGGTATGTACCTTGTCTACTCATGTGCTGCTTGAGCGCCAAGGATAACAACTGAGGTGGGTCGGTTGGATTAACCTGAAAAACAGGTGTAGTTTGTTGTACAGTATCGGAATAGTTCTACGACTTCCTCTGAGGAAATGACTGACCTTTAAAAGTCTCACAAATTACAGTGCAGTGGCAGGTACAGCATTTCAGTACTGCAGTATGTACGTGTTGCCCTCGAGGCTCAGTGGTTTGGTGACAGGTAGGAGAAGTTTAGTGTCAGAGAAACTGTAATTTCCTCCTTGAATTTTGGACTTATTTACCAAAAGATCTGGCGAATCATACCTACACTTTCTCTACTTACTGTAAATTCAGTTACCTTGTGATTGCACACACCTAAATTTCTTTTTTTGAAGAATCCCCACCTTGTTCTTCTTGCCATGTTATGACCAGCAAGCAGACGGAGAGCCTGTGAGATCTGCGAGGTTATTTGTAATCCCTCACAATGTCATGTTTCCTCTCTGAGAGAAAGCCGATGAAATAAGACATGCTGCTCAGAGGCTGTTGCCAGGGATTTTCCAACCTCCCAAACCCCCTGATTTCTCTCTCTTTCCTTCACACGCACACACACTAAACACACTTAACTGCAACAACAGGGGAGCAGCGCCTCGTTCGTTGTTCCAACAGACTGCTTAATTGGGTGAGCCTTAGTTAAGATGAGTGTGTAGGTGTATACGAGCTACAGCGGATGTGTTTGTGCGTGTTTGTGTGTGTGTGTGTGTACGGCCTGTAGGCCAAAGTGACATCATACTGCCGCTGCCGTCCAGCTGAACCCAGATTCACTCAAAGCAAAAGTCAATGATGTCATTCATTCTCCCTCCCTCTCGGCTCGTGTGTTGTGGAGCATCCAACCAGACTAATGTTCAGACTAGGTCAGCTAAACTGCAGAAACACGCGCAGGCTGCATGCTTTGTCCTCAGGAGGTCGCGGCTAGCTCTGGCTAACTGAAAATTATCCCCATTACACACTAGGACACACAGTCACACATTCTGATTACAGCTGATGAAGGAAGTGAATCCTTTAGAGAAGCTTTTTTTTGTCTGTTAAATCACATTTGGGATCTACTGGTTCTGGAGAAGAGGACCTCTTTGATTAAATTAGTCTGTGTTGTGCGGCTGGTAATGAGATTGCAGTTGTTTTTATAGAATTATCGTTGTCCTTGTATCAGATAGGCAGGATTCTTGTTCAATTTAAGGGAAGGAAAGTGTCCAGTTGATGTTATCATCACTTTAAAGCACCATCTTGCTTGTTTTTCCCTACTTATTCTGCTGTTTTATTACCACCAACCATGATCCAAAGCCTGCCATAACTTGGTCCTATTTGATTTCCATTCATTTTTCTTCAGTCTTAAAATCAGCTTACAAAGGACTTCCCACTTCTACATTGTCATGGAACATTAAAGCAAAATGATGTATATTAGAATGTCCTTGAATGCACCATGAAGGATTGTTTTAAACTTCACCCGAAATGCATCATCGAGGGACAATAATTTTCACTTTTATTACAATGGATGTTGTAGACTGTTAATTAATCTATCAATTCTTGAATTTCTTATTTATATAGTAGTTTATATTACAGATTTACAAAGCCCAAGTTTTCAAATGTGTCTGACCAAACCCAAAAGTATCATTGGGCATTTTTAGTAACGCTAACAGTGCGGCTCTAAATTTTACAGTGTCTGTCAGACAGTTGGTCCAAACTGTATTTCTCAACAACTATTGCATGTATTACCATGACATTTGTTATATTCAAATCCAATTTGTCCAATACTTTGGTTTAAGGCCTACAAAACTAATGACATTCCCATCAGCCTCGTATGTTCTTTGTGTTGAGTGGTAATTAGCAAACATTAGCATGCTAACCCACCCAAAAGATGATGAACATGGTAAGTAACAGCTGCCTGTTCAACATCCGCATGTTAGCATTGTCACTGTGACCATGTTAGCATGCTGACATTAGCATTTAGCTCAAAGCACTACTAAAGCACCAGCAGTGTTTTTTTTTAAATGTGTAACTCACACATAAAAAAACCTGAAACCAGTGGCTGCACTGAAGGTAGAAACTATAGCTTGTACTTAGGTTGAGTCTGTGAAACAGCAGCTATTACATGCACAATCATCAGAGCAAAAACATGACTTAATGCGATTCATGGTTCATTATCTCCAGATGCACCAAAAGCTCCTGATGTTTTAATAAGTAAATCTGTTAATAAGTAAATCCGTCTCACTTACGGCGCGGTAATACTGATGATCACACACTCATGTTCATCTCAAAGCACCCAGCCTCTCCATCACTAACAAATCCATGAGACAGCATTCATTAGTGAGATTTGGTCCTTTACCTTTTGAACTAATGAACTAATGCTCAGATTTGGATTAGACATCTCTTTATCTCTGTGCTCCATGCTCTGTAGAGCTGCACAACCACAGGCACACTGGCACAGCCCTTACCTCAGTGGCACTGTACCATGATGGCACCACAACATGCCAGCGAGACAGCTGAGGGGGCACAGTGAAGAAGGGAAGAGGGATACAGAAACACAGCAAAGTGAGGAAGGAAAGGAAGGAAGTTTGAATCAGTAGGAGTGCAGCTGGATGGGGCAGGCTCACATGCAGGGCGGAGAGGGGAAATTAATAAAGACGGAGGCTCGTTTGATGTTTGTCGGTGGTATTTTGACACATAGTGGAGGTGACACGACTCCATCCAGTCTCCTCCTCTTCTTGGCTGTGCATCAATGTTATCTTCATCCAAACCCTGATTGATGATGGCACGTGGAGAGGGATTAGGATTAAAGCTCCGCTCACGTTACCAAGCACAGTAGCCAAGGAGCGATGCCAAGGAGGAGGAGACACAGGCTTATACTTGTGTTTATGTGTGTGTGTCAGATTAAGTTGACTTTTGTTTTCTTCAATTTAGAGGCTACAATGAAACTCTACTTTAAATAGTACTGATAGAGTGATTATTTTTATTTGATTTATTATAAACTATAAAATATAAGTAAAGCATTGCGGTGGTAACATTTTGTATAAAGCTCACATCTATAATGCATTATAAGCACATTCACATAAGACTCTTTATTGGGGATGTAACAATACCAAAAACTCAATGTACAATAATACCATGATATAAAATTCCATGATGTGGTATTTATTACGATATTTAAAAAATGAAGAAAAATGACAACTTGAAAAAATGTCCTTTATTAAATAATAAATATGATGTGTGCAGCACTTTTTGTTCAGTAGGCAATTTGAGGGGAGATGAGGGGAGATGCCATCCCTCTTGTTGGCAAACCGACTAAAATGCATCCCTCTTGATAACCTGCAATCATTAGTCTGCCTGACACATTGATCCGTTATCTGACTGAGGTTTATGCAAATTAGAATCTGTGGCCCCGACCATGGCTCTGAAATATCAGTAACCTAACTGCATATCATTAAAACCATGGTGCTGTCCATGGTGCTGAAGCTGCAGATTGTTATTGCCATGAAATAAAAACAAGTAAATAAATAATACATTTCTAAAGAGTCATTCATGAGTTTGTTCCCTAGTGGCGGGTGAACGAAATGAAGCAGCAGCAGTATTTGCTGGCTGCAAGATCACATTTTAATTAAAACAGGCAATGGCACGATCACACCAAATACCGTGGCCAATGGTACAAAATATTCAACAGTATATTAAAAGATAATGTAATATAACATTCAGCAATGTTGTAAATTATGTCCAGAAATTATTATACTTTATAAACCTTGTTATAAGTTGTCATGTGAGGGTATAAACATTTATAGAGTTTCATAAAGCCTCATAAAAGACTTAAAATATCTCATGAATGTGCTTCATATGGATTAGACTTGACCTTCTGAGAGAGTTTGACCAAAAATGTCTTCTTAAAATGAGAAATCAAAGTAGTTTGTGTGTATTGAGTTTATTTATTTATTCATTTGGATCCCCATGAGCCACTGCTGTGGTAGCATATACATCAAATAGTAAAAAATCCAAGGCAAAAGGAAACAACAACAAAAGACTACAAAAAACAAATAACAACATATCCATAATACAACAATAAAACTAGTAATGATGATAATAACAACAATGGCAACAAGTCCCTACATTATATCTAAAAATATCAGTAAGACACATGATACTGCTCAAAAGTAATAGTAGTACCACTGAAAAGAGCAGTGACTGAAAAAACAAAGTGATACTCCTCTTTCTCATTTTAACCTTGTTCGCTGCTCTTTTGCATCATCTATCAATGCCCAGTAAAACCTGCGGGCAGCTGACCTGCACTCTGATATTTCCTCCACTCAACGTAAAAATGCACATAAATGTCAACGTAGAAACAGAGAGCGAGGAGAGTCACAGGAAATGATGTGTCCGTCTGCCATTATTCATGTGTAACTGTAACATGGAGTCGAGCTGCAGCAGTTTAATAAATATCGACCTGAATGGGATAACTCATCCACTGCTGCTGATTCATTTAAAGGTTGACATTGATTTCCGATTGCGGTGTCAGTGAGAGCACACACACCACTCTCCAATTCTCTTTTATCTCACTCCGGTCTCACTCAGTGTCGCTGCATTTCTTCCATTTTTAAGTCTCTGACTCTTTCTGTCCTTCACCTCTCTTTACTCTCCCTCTCTCCCGTCACCCGTCATCCCTACGTCAGAGTCTCTCACGCTCTTTGTTTGATCTTGTGTGAGTGCCCCAAGTGGAGCTCAAAGTGCTTTTCTGGGTTTTTTCTTTTTATCTCCAGACAGATATTGAGCGGGGACGTTTGGGCTTCTGTAGTCACGAGTCTCGCTGCCTTCCCCCCTCCTCCTACTCCTTATCTCCCTCACTGTTTTTCTCCCCTTTCTCCTGATAAGGGGTTGCCTTGCACTTTCTCTTTCACACTGCAGAATAGAGAGTCATTAGCTGCTAACAGTTACACACAGTGACAGTGTGTGCCCATTAAACGTGTCGTGTACATGTTAACAGCTTTACTGAGTGTGTGCAGCAGCAGCAGAAGCAGATACCCAGAGACTCCATCTCTGTGGTTTTACTGTTGTCTAAAACAGCAGATTGTGGTGCAGTAGAGTCAAGCTGTGTGTGTGTGTGTGTGTCTGTGTGTGGCTACCCTTGTTGCCAGTTGAGAAATGATGCCAGTTACATAACGAAAGCAGTCCGGTGTCCACGTAGTGCCAGCCCTCCTCTCTGGCATCCTGCTTTCTTAATGAATCTTCTGTTTTAAATACTTGAAAGTGGGTCATTCTGTACAGTAGAAAGTAGAAATCTGTATACAGAGGAGAATTTATCTGCATAGTGGATGTGTTGTTGTATATCTGCATAGAGGCCACAGGCCAGTATCACACCGAGCTAGGAGGATCTAATGATACAGAACAGCATGTGGGCATTTTACCAGAAATAGATAGATAGATAGATAGATAGATAGATCTTTATTCGTCTGACCCAAAGGGTGTCAGAAATTTTTCTTTGACAGGGCTCACATCACTTTCCACACACACAATGCACACACAAAAGGCATTAAAAACATTAATAATACTAATACTGCAAGAGGACATTACAACAATATTACAACTTAAAAGAAAGGAAAAGACCAACCGCAGGTCTTTAGCTTCCTGAAATTGGAATTCCTCTGCTGTTGAGAGCTGTGACTGCAGATGGAATGAATGATTTTTTGTAAATTGATTTCCTGGCCAGTGGGACTTTGTATCTCCTGCCTGAAGGGAGGAGGGTGAATGAATGGTGGAGAGGATGAGACGGTTCCTCTGTGATCCGGATGGCTATCCTGATCACAGAGCGCTCGTACAGGTGGGACAGTGGAGTTTGTGTTGAACCGATTATTTTGCTGGCTTGATCTGTGATGCGTGATAGTTTTGTCTTCTGTTTGCTGGTGAGGAAGTTGTACCAAGATGTGATATTGAAGGTGAGTATGGATTCTATGAGTGACCGGTAAACCGTAAAATGTGTGCAGCCTTAATTATGAAATGAATCACTAATATTCAAAGGTGGGATCAAGTCATTGTTTTTCAAGTCACAACCAACTCCCAACTCCTAAACTCCACAATGTAACACTGAGCTTCTAACCTAACTGATTTACAGTGGCACTTAGCTGTTAAGCTAATATTAGCTTGCTAACTATGTTAATATCAGCCGCAACATACCAGTCAAATGTTGAACTAATACCCCTTTTCCACCAAGCTGGTTCCAGGGCTGGTTCGGAGCTAGAGCCAGACTTAGCACCAGTTCTTTGGTTTTCCACAGCCAAAGCACCGGCTCCTGGCTCTCAAAACTGGTGCTAGGCAAGCACCAACTCTTTGCTGGTCTAGCGGAAAGAACCACGTTACGTCGGGGGCTACGGGCTTA
>JAJHUR010133596.1:0-11250 GCA_027495735.1 Lutjanus campechanus | reverse complement strand
CTCACTGCCTTTGACCCTGACCTCCATGAAAACCAGTATCTAGTTTATTTCATTCTAGAGAAGGAGATAGCCAACACCTCCATGTCCATGCTGTTCTCCATCAATCCAGAGAACGGGAATCTTTACGCACTCAAAACTTTTGACTATGAGATCGAGAAGGAGTTTCTTTTCCACATCGAGGCCAGAGACTCTGGCTCTCCTCCACTCAGCAGTAACGTGACCGTCCACATCATCATAGTGGACCAGAACGATAACGCTCCGGTTATTGTGTCTCCGTGGCGCGCGCACGGCTCGGTGGTGGAGGAAAAGATCCCCAGATCCACCGATAAGGGCTCTCTGGTTGCCAAGGTGATAGCCTTAGACACCGACTCGGTGCACAACTCTCGGATTACCTACCAGTTTCTACAGGTGACTGACGCCACCTTGTTCAGTCTGGACCAGTACAACGGAGAAATCCGGACTATGAGGATGTTCAGTTACAGAGATCCGCGACACCAGAGACTGGTTGTTGTTGCCAAGGACAACGGGGAGCCTGCTCTCTCTGCTACAGTCACCATCAAGCTGTCCACAGTGGAGACTGCCGTTAAGGCCTACTCTGACATGACTGAGGTGCCTCTAGAATACGACATCTTTTCAGACCTCAACCTGTATTTGGTCATCGGTCTGGGCTCGGTGTCATTTCTCCTGCTCATCACCATATTGGTCACCATCGTGCTCAAGTGTCAGAAACCCAAGCCCAGCAAAGCGGCTCCTCCCTGCAGGAACAGTGTGATCAGTGAGAGGAACTCCACCATCGCAGACTCCACTCTGGTCTCCAACGATGCCTACTGGTACAGTCTGTTTCTAGCAGAGACCAGGAAAGGAAAGCTGGTGGTCAGACAGCCTGTGCCAAAGGGCTCCAGATACATCGTGTCCAGTATACCAAGAGGAACAGGACTGACAGACACTAGTGACTCAGCAGCGTCCACTCTGCAGGTAAGAGTCAAATGGGTTATCACTTACCAATCTCAAGTGACATAATATTTACCGCAGAAATTTCGAGGTGACAAAGTGTAATTTTTTTTCCAGAATTTTTTGCAGAAAAAAGTCATTGAAATCGACATTCATCAACTAGATTTTAATCCGGTTCAATATTTAGATTTTGATTTGATTCCAAAAAATCCAAATTAACATATAGCCTATGTAGGCCAGATAAAATGTGATGGAAAGAAGCAGAAAACCGTCAGAGGGGCTTGATCAGGGCACTCCTAGTGAAAACGTCACTCCATTAGAAAGGAGAAAAAAATTAACAGAAAAGTCAGAAAAGAAAAAGAAAGGTAAAAGAAAGAGAAGAAAAAGTTACCCATGCATACACAAATGTTGCATAAGGATAACATTGCATTGTTAAAAAAAAACACTTTTAAGAAATTTCTTAAAATGTACTGGTATAAAATTTAAAATATAATTTGGCAGAGCATTCCACATGACTGGACGTCTGTAAACCAAACTCTAATCAAGATGTTCATCACATAGGAAGTCTGAGTTTGTAACATTTTCGACTGGAGTAATCATGGAATTGATGATTGTAAGAAGAGACATCGTAAAACCACCGTATGTTGGGAGGGTCATGTTTAAAGACCTCTACAGATATGGCAATATGTTATTGGTTGACGTAATTAACACTGATGACGCCCGCCTAAAAAACAATGGTTGAGATGAACGAGTTTTATTTATATTCTAAACATATAGTGTTTCAAAATACAAAGGGTGGCGCTGTTCTCTTGCTAAAAAACGGGCAATGACCGCCATGACAGTGAATCGGTGTCATTTAAGCAGACTGAAGAAACCGGACAGCACCGTGGTGCTGAAACGTCAAGCCGCAAACACGAACACTCTTATTCTGCGCCGATAAATCCTCGGGATTAAGATCAAAGGACTATGATTCAGATCTGGGACTTAAGCAAAAAACTGCAAATTACTGGTAACATACGTTATATTGGCTGAACTGCGGTGAACACGCACACAACAATGGGGCCCTTTCAAGGACTGAAGTCTTGCAAAAGGTACGTGGTGCTCGTAATTCTTTTATCTTTCGTTCGTCACATATCGACTTCAGTGACTCATTATTCAATACCAGAGGAAATGAAAGAAGGATCAGTTGTCGCAAACCTTGCTACCGATCTCAGCCTGGATGTTAAAACACTGAATCAGAGGAAGATGCGTCTGGACATAATTGGAAATAAGAAATATCTGGACGTGAACAAAGAGACTGGAGAACTATATGTTGTTGAGAAGATTGACAGAGAACATATTTGCCCAACAAAGTCATTGGCTTCTTGCTATCTCAGGCTGGAGGTAATACTGGAAAATCCACTGCGAATTTTTAATATAGAAGTAGAAATTTTGGATATTAACGACAACGCCCCACAATTTCGAAGAGACGCCATACATTTAGATATATCTGAAGCGACGCCTAAGGGAGATAGATTCTCTCTCAGTAATGCAGTGGATCCTGATGTTGGAACGAATTCGGTAAAAACATACCATCTGAGTGAAAGTAATCATTTTAATATTGAAGTTCAGACTGGAAGAGAAGGATCTAAATTTGCTGATTTGATTTTGACAAAAGCCTTAGATAGGGAGCAGCAGGCTGTTCATAATTTAATACTCACAGCTGTAGATGGAGGCACACCTGCTCGATCTGGTACTGCAAGTGTTATTGTTCATATTTTGGACACAAATGATAATGCTCCTGTATTTGACAACCCAACGTACAGTGTTAAAATTATAGAAAATTCCCCTATTGGAAGCCTTGTTATTCATCTCAATGCAACAGACTTAGACGAGGGATCAAATTCTGATATAACATACTCATACAGTTTATATACGTCTGAGAAGACACAAGAAACATTTAATCTGAATCCTTCCACTGGTGAAATTACTGTTAAAGGAACGTTAAATTATGAAGATTTCAAAATTTATGATATGGAGGTTATAGCAACTGATAAAGGAGCAAATAGTTTATCAGGACAATGTACAATAAAGATTCTGGTTGAAGACATGAACGACAACCATCCAGAAATATCTATCAAATCATTCCAGAGTCCAGTCAATGAAAACATAGAGTTAGACACAGTGATAGCTGTAGTTAGTGTCAGTGATAAAGACTCTAGTGACAATGGAGTGGTTGATCTTCATATTCCAGATAATATGCCTTTCAAACTGAGGGAATCCTCTGATAACTATTATGAATTAGTGGTGTCAGAGCCCCTAGACCGTGAGAAGGTTCCAGAATATGACATCACTTTCACTGTTACAGACAGAGGTTCTCCTCCTTTATCTGAGAATGAAACTATGACGTTAGAACTGCTGGATGTTAATGACAATGTTCCACAGTTCCCTCAGTCATTTTATACCATACGTGTGATGGAGAATAACGCACCTGGAGCCTTGCTCAGTTCCCTCACTGCCTTTGACCCTGACCTCCATGAAAACCAGTATCTAGTTTATTTCATTCTAGAGAAGGAGATAGCCAACACCTCCATGTCCATGCTGTTCTCCATCAATCCAGAGAACGGGAATCTTTACGCACTCAAAACTTTTGACTATGAGATCGAGAAGGAATTTCTTTTCCACATCGAGGCCAGAGACTCTGGCTCTCCTCCACTCAGCAGTAACGTGACCGTCCACATCATCATAGTGGACCAGAACGACAACGCTCCGGTTATTGTGTCTCCGTGGCGCGCACACGGCTCGGTGGTGGAGGAAAAGATCCCCAGATCCACCGATAAAGGCTCCCTGGTTGCCAAGGTGATAGCCTTAGACACCGACTCGGTGCACAACTCTCGGATTACCTACCAGTTTCTACAGGTGACTGACGCCACCTTGTTCAGTCTGGACCAATACAACGGAGAGATCCGGACTATGAGGATGTTCAGTTACAGAGATCCGCGACACCAGAGACTGGTTGTTGTTGCCAAGGACAACGGGGAGCCTGCTCTCTCTGCTACAGTCACCATCAAGCTGTCCACAGTGGAGACTGCCGTTAAGGCCTACTCTGACATGACTGAGGTGCCTCTAGAATACGACATCTTTTCAGACCTCAATCTGTATTTGGTCATCGGTCTGGGCTCGGTGTCATTTCTCCTGCTCATCACCATATTGGTCACCATCGTGCTAAAGTGTCAGAAACCCAAGCCCAGCAAAGCGGCTCCTCCCTGCAGGAACAGTGTGATCAGTGAGAGGAACTCCACCATCGCAGACTCCACTCTGGTCTCCAACGATGCCTACTGGTACAGTCTGTTTCTAGCAGAGACCAGGAAAGGAAAGCTGGTGGTCAGACAGCCTGTGCCAAAGGGCTCCAGATACATCGTGTCCAGTATACCAAGAGGTACAGGACTGACAGACACAAGTGACTCAGCAGCGTCCACTCTGCAGGTAACAGTTGACAGGTCTCCTATACGTTCTTTTGTTTATCATATGACTAGATATTTCACACTTGTGGCATTTGTGAACGTCGCTTTAATTAAAAAATAAATATCTAACATAAGGAGATAAACTCCCAACATAATTAATCTCAACATAGCCTGCAACAGTCAAATACTGAAGTCACGTTTTATCAAAAGCAGAGCTTCACGGCGAGTCATATAAGAAGCACAAAGGTGGATCAAAAGGGCATGGCCTAGGCTACCGGAGTCGCCGGTACCAAAATACTCAGCATAAAACGCAAAACAACATCGAGAGCACAAGTAGCGAAATCCATCACGTCCACAACAACAACACCATGTCGATAAATTTAATAACTACAATATCACATTTATGCAGAGAGCACCAGTGCAAGTCAGTCAGCCCAAAGATGACAATATGTAATATCGCTGCCTCAAGATGTGACAAAAAAGAAACAACATATGGTATTATGCTCACAATAGTAGCGATAATAAATCAACCTTGAGATATTCAGTTAAACTTAATTGTGGCTTAAATACTGTAAACCTAAACATTAGAAAAACAGAGTTCATGAGTCAAGGTCAAACAATCATAATTCAGTGTATGTTTGCTTATCGTGTAAATTAACACTCAAAGCGCTCTCATTTGTTTGTTAATTATTCTTGGTGGAACCGGTTTTTAGGACCTTTTGTTTATTCTTGTTCTTTTTTCTCACAACGTATGCACTCAAAAAGTGATAGGGCCACAATCAGCCATTTCAAAATCTGGCGATGACCTTTTCGTGGTGCCCCTTGTGTGATGACTCGTGTGTTTAAAAAAAACAACAACTCTGTTCTTGAATTTGCCTCATTTTAAATACATGCTCCTGCTATTTGCACAGAGGGGCGCTGTTTACTCGATAAGATACCTTCCCACGGTCCCAGTGACACGGACACATTGTAAGAAGGGTCGATCTTCAAACAGCCGGGCAGCTGAGTGGTGCTGAAACTCAAGAGAACGGCGAGTTCCTTGTTTTACGCGTCCAAATATTGACGGATTTAAATTTTCGACTGAAAGGATATTTCAGTATCATACATGTACATCAGTGAATAAATGCTTTAAACCGACTGGCTTGCTACAAGCGGTGAACAGAAGACCAATTATGCGGTCTGATATAACAATGCAGTCGTGGAAAAGGTATGTTGAGCTTGTTATTCTGTTTTCTTTCGCTCATCATGTAACTGCCTCAGTGACTCATTATTCAATACCAGAGGAGATGAAAGAAGGATCCGTTGTCGCAAACCTTGCTACCGATCTCAGTCTGGATGTTAAAACACTGAATCAGAGGAAGATGCGTCTTGACATCATTGCGAACAAGAAATATCTGGACGTGAACAAAGAGACTGGAGAACTGTATATTGTTGAAAAGATTGACAGGGAATACCTTTGCCCCACGAAGTCGTCAGCGTCTTGCTATCTTAAACTGGAAGTAATATTAGAAAATCCACTGCGAATTTTTAATATAGAAGTAGAAATTTTGGATATTAACGACAACGCCCCACAGTTTCGAAGAGACGCCATACATTTAGATATATCTGAAGCGACACCAAAAGGAGAGAGATTCTCTCTCAGCAATGCAGTTGATCCTGATGTTGGAACCAATTCAGTAAAAACATACCATCTGAGTGAAAGTGAGCATTTTAATATTGAAGTTCAGACTGGAAGAGATGGGTCAAAATTTGCCGAATTAATCTTAGCAAAGACCTTAGATCGGGAGCAGCAGCCTGTTCATAATTTAATACTCACAGCTGTAGATGGAGGCACACCTGCTCGATCTGGTACGGTCAGCATTATTGTTCATGTGTTAGACACAAATGATAACGCTCCTGCATTTGAAAAGGTGAATTATAACATAAAAATAATGGAAAATTCTCCCATAGGAAGCCTTGTTATTCATCTCAATGCAACAGACTTAGATGAGGGATCAAATTCTGATATAACATACTCATACAGTTTATATACGTCAGAGAAAACACAAGAAACATTTAACCTGAATCCTTCCACTGGTGAAATTACTGTTAAAGGGACGTTAAATTATGAAGATTTCAAAATTTATGACATGGAAGTTATAGCAACTGATAAAGGAGCAAATAGTTTATCAGGACAATGTACAATAAAGATTCTGGTTGAAGACATGAACGACAATCATCCAGAAATATCTATTAAATCATTTCAGAGTCCAGTCAATGAAAACATAGAGTTAGACACAGTGATAGCTGTAGTTAGTGTCAGTGATAAAGACTCAGGTGACAATGGAGTGGTTGATCTTCATATTCCACATAACATGCCTTTCAAACTGAGGGAATCCTCTGATAACTATTATGAATTAGTGGTGTCCGAGCCCTTAGACCGTGAGAAGGTTCCAGAATATGACATCACTTTCACTGTTACAGACAGAGGTTCTCCTCCTTTATCTGACAATGAAACTATGACGTTAGAACTGCTGGATGTTAATGACAATGTTCCACAGTTCCCTCAGTCATTTTATACCATACGTGTGATGGAGAATAACGCACCTGGAGCCTTGCTCAGTTCCCTCACTGCCTTTGACCCTGACCTCCATGAAAACCAGTATCTAGTTTATTTCATCCTAGAGAAGGAGATAGCCAACACCTCCATGTCCATGCTGTTCTCCATCAATCCAGAGAACGGGAATCTTTACGCACTCAAAACTTTTGACTATGAGATCGAGAAGGAGTTTCTTTTCCACATCGAGGCCAGGGACTCGGGCTCTCCTCCACTCAGCAGTAACGTGACCGTTCACATCATCATAGTGGACCAGAACGACAACGCTCCGGTTATTGTGTCTCCGTGGCGCGCGCACGGCTCGGTGGTGGAGGAAAAGATCCCCAGATCCACCGATAAAGGCTCTCTGGTTGCCAAGGTGATAGCCTTAGACTCCGACTCGGTGCACAACTCTCGGATTACCTACCAGTTTCTACAGGTGACTGACGCCACCTTGTTCAGTCTGGACCAATACAACGGAGAGATCCGGACTATGAGGATGTTCAGTTACAGAGATCCGCGACACCAGAGACTGGTTGTTGTTGCCAAGGACAACGGGGAACCTGCTCTCTCTGCTACAGTCACCATCAAGCTGTGCACAGTGGAGACTGCCGTTAAGGCCTACTCTGACATGACTGAGGTACCTCTAGAATACGACATCTTTTCGGACCTCAACCTGTATTTGGTCATCGGTCTGGGCTCGGTGTCATTTCTCCTGCTCATCACCATATTGGTCACCATCGTGCTCAAGTGTCAGAAACCCAAGCCCAGCAAAGCGGCTCCTCCCTGCAGGAACAGTGTGATCAGTGAGAGGAACTCCACCATCGCAGACTCCACTCTGGTCTCCAACGATGCCTACTGGTACAGTCTGTTTCTAGCAGAGACCAGGAAAGGAAAGCTGGTGGTCAGACAGCCTGTGCCAAAGGGCTCCAGATACATCGTGTCCAGTATACCAAGAGGTACAGGACTGACAGACACTAGTGACTCAGCAGCGTCCACTCTGCAGGTATGGGAAAAACTAAAATGTCTCATGTATGCTTTTTTGTCTACCATATAGACGGGCTCCATGATTACAGACGTTATAGGGGAAGCGCGCATTCAGGGGGTAAAACGACTTCATTAGCTGTTTTAAAGATTGCAGTCAACAGATGTAATCAATGTGCAGTTAAGATAGTTTTATCAATCCTTGTTGATTCAATCATAAAATACTATATTCAGGGTGGGATCCGTTTGTTTGTCCTTCATATCAGATTAAAACCTGACGTAAAATGTTAGCTAACAAGACTCTCAGTTTTGACATCAGTTCTCTGAATGAAATCGCTCCAAGATTGCTATTTTAAACAAATGTTTCGCTAAAAGGGGCCGAATCACCAAAACTTCATGGGTTGCTGACATGTCCTATTTATGTTGCTCAACTTACCTGGATTTCTTAGTTATTGAGCCTTCTTATGCTCTCTTTATTAACAACATCAGGAGCATAATTGTAAAATTAGCGTGAATAAGCTAATTAACTCAAAAAATCTTCACGCCAAGGTTACTTTACGGCCTCCACATTTGAAAAAAATCTGACAGCTACTGTAAACATACTGTATAAAACATGAGACGCGAGTGACACCGAGCTAGGTTTGGGACAGTGAGGAAATTGCTGGCATCGATTCCATCAGAAAGCAACTCGGACCGCGCCAATTACGTCAATAAATTAATTCTCAGTAATGGTGAGAAATTGACAGATTACCTATAATTTGTATAGGTACACACTAAGTCAGATAGTCGAAGAGAAAGAGTGAGAGAAGAGCTCAGACAAAGTATCTACATGTTTACAGGCTGTAGGAAAACAACTCCATCTCCCACAGTGTCCTCCTCATCATGTCTAAAAGGGAACCCTTGATGTGCAAAACTCTCGCTTTCCAGAATAAAACACTAAATTTGTGGCTACTCGCTTTTTGTAAGAAAAGGGTCTGAAAAGTTGCTAAATCTGTTGGCAACACTGTTTGTGCTATGTAGACAAATCCGCTTTCTGCCCCCTAATTGCGCGCGCATCTCTGCGATAACGTTGAAACCCGTCTATAATTCGACATTATTTATCCACGTGTAGTATTTGAGAACACAGCTTTCATAGGAAAAAAATCTAGGGAGAAAAAGTCTCAACAAAATTCCTCTCAACAAAACCTGCAACAGTCACATGTTGAAGTCACGTTTTAACAACTAAAAGTAGATAATTACAGCGGGTCGAAAAAAGAGGAAAACGGTGGATCAGAAGGGTACACAGTCGACAGTACGAAAATACTCAACATAAAACGCAAAACAACATTGAGCACAAATAACTTTATCCATGACATCCAAAACACTGTGTGAATCAACGAACCATGCACTTTAATACCACGTCTAATGTAACAAGTTCCAGTGAATGTCAGTAAGCCCAGAAATAACGATATCCTATATCACTTCTCTAAAATATGACCAAATTGAAGTATCCAAAGAAATAATGTTAACAATAGCTAAAGGTGGTAAGCTAAACTACCCTGTACATTCAATGCAACATACTGCAACATTAGAGAAAGTTTACAACAGTTCATGAGTCAGGTTCAACCAATCATGATTCAGTTTATGTTTTCTTATTGAGCAAATAAACTCTTCTCAAAGCACTGTCATTTGATACTCAACATTTCTTGGTGCAAGCTATTTTTCCAGTGTATTTTCAAAAAATTATGTTTTTATAGTGATGGGGACAAACTAGGCCTTTTCAAAAGGTGATGGAATCATGTGCCCAGTGTCCCCGATGAAAATAAAACCCATGCGTTTAATTTTTAAAGAACTTTTTATTTTCTTCTTTTTTAAACCGTTTCCCTCATTTTAAGCGGACAACCCTGCCATTTACGAAGCGCGGCGCTGTTTACTCGATAAAATACCAACTCATGGTCGCCATTACAGAGACTCGTAAAAACAGTTGAGCTTCAAACCGGTGGACAGCTCCGTGGTGCTGAAACTCGCATGAAAAGCAAGAAAGGCGGTTTCGTTGTTTTTCGCGTCCAAACAATTGCGGATTTAAATCTTCATTAATACGGTAGGACCGATACATAGATATCAACGTTGTAAATCAGTGGATGTATGCCTTATACGGACTGACGTGCTACAAGCGCTGAACAGAAGAACAATAATGGGGTCTGATATAACAATGCAGTCATGGAAAAGGTACGTGGAGCTTGTTACGCTCTTTTCATTCATTCATCATGTAACTGCCTCAGTGACTCACTATTCAATACCAGAGGAGATGAAGGAAGGATCAGTCGTCGCAAATCTTGCTACCGATCTCAGTCTGGATGTTAAAACACTGAATCAGAGGAGGATGCGTCTTGACATAATTGCGAATAAGAAATATCTGGACTTGAACAAAGAGACTGGTGAACTATATATTGTTGAGAAGATTGACAGGGAATACATTTGCACTACAAAGTCATCAGCGTCTTGCTATCTAAAACTGGAGGCAATACTAGAAAACCCAGTGCGAATTTTTAATATAGAAGTGGAAATTTTGGATATGAACGACAACGCTCCACAGTTTCGACGAGACGTCATACATTTAGACATATCTGAAGCGACACCAAAAGGAGAGAGATTCTCATTGAGTAATGCAGTTGATCCTGATGTAGGGATCAATTCGGTGAAAACATACCATCTGGGTGAAAGTGTAAATTTTAATATTGAAGTTCAGACTGGAAGAGATGGATCAAAATTTGCCGAATTGATCTTAACGAAGACTTTAGATAGGGAGCAGCAGGCTGTTCATAATTTAATACTCACAGCTGTAGATGGAGGCACACCTGCTCGATCTGGTACTGCAAGTGTTATTGTTCGTGTTTTGGACACAAATGATAACGCTCCTGTGTTTGACAACCTCAATTATAATCTAAAAGTAATGGAAAATTCTCCCATAGGGAGCCTTGTTATTCATCTTAATGCAACAGACTTAGATGAGGGATCAAATTCTGATATAACATACTCATACAGTTTATATACGTCTGAGAAAACACAAGAAACATTTAACCTGAATCCTTCCACTGGTGAAATTACTGTTAAAGGAATGTTAAATTACGAAGATTTTAAGATTTATGATATGGAAGTTATAGCAACTGATAAAGGAGCAAATAGTTTATCAGGACAATGTACAATAAAGATTGTGGTTGAAGACATGAACGACAATCATCCAGAAATATCTATCAAATCATTTCAGAGTCCAGTCAATGAAAACATAGAGTTAGACACAGTGATAGCTGTAGTTAG
>JAJHUR010133588.1:1810-22707 GCA_027495735.1 Lutjanus campechanus | reverse complement strand
AGGCTGTAACTGTGATATTGCCATGGGTGAAACCGTTGTGGTAATTGCTGTTGCTATAATTTTGGCTGTGACATATTGCTTTTGGACATAACACAGCACAGCTACATGTAGGGGTATGTGCAGTGACATGTAGTGGTTGCGCTGGCGGACTGTTGTGGTGGAGCTGTTCCTGAGCTCCTGTGGTGATTTTGGTAACATCCCTCACTAATCTGATATAAATATTGGGTTCAAATCAAAGTTTGTTGATACTTTCCTGGCTAATGTTAACAGGAGCAATAAAGAGACGTCACGGTACAATTGTAGCGGCCACATAGCACCACAGAAATGACCACAACTGCAGCTGTAGCTGGTTGCCATGCATGTCTACAGCCACAGCTTCCGCCATAACTCTACCCAGCAGCTCAACCTGAGCCGGTCAGAGCAGCTCCAGCTGTGTTCACAGCCAGTGGATGCTTACTGTCGGAGCTCATGCTTTTAATCAGCAATAAATACATAATGTAAAGTGTCACATCATCTGTTTGTTCTGTAGTATGATGAATGTTAAACTGCCTTAAACTGGCAGTGTGTCAGTTGGACAGGACCAACCCAATAAATGCTCCTATAGATCAGGGGGAACGCAAAAGTTATTGCAAGGAAATACAAAACAAAATGCTCAGCTGCACCCCACACACAAAATATGAAACGTAAACTACTTAAAACTCTTGGTACGGTGAAAATGTTTAACCTAATATAGTGCCAAATGCTTTGTTTTGTCCACAACTCAAAAATATTCAGCTTACTGTCAGAGAGGAACATTCACATTTAGGAATGAGGAGTTTTTATATTTGTTTTATTTAAAAAATGACTCAAAATGATTAATCAATTAATTAATCCTGTCACAATCTTATCATTTGAAAAACAGTTGTTTGTCAAGTCTCTCCTTAATAATTCTTGTCATTATTGATTAATCTGTCAACCATTTTCTGCATTAATCAAATTAGTTGTTTGGTCCATAAAATGTTGATCAAAGTCAAATGTCTTGTTTTGCCCAAAACTCAAAAATATAAGTTTAAGAAGCTGAAATCAGAGAAATGTGACTTTTTTTTCTAACAAAATGACTCAAAATGATAAACTGATGATCAAAATAGAAGCAGATTAATTTAATAGTTGATTAATAATGGATTAATCGTTGCAGCTCTAAGTGTGTCAGGTATATTAGTTTTTCTAGCTGTTCTTTCCTTTGTTGTGTGCAGTTTATTTAGTAATTGATTGATTTAAAGACAAAACATGGCATGATTTCCACCCATGACTTGACTTGAGCAAAGATCAACAATAAGAAACTCTTGGCGCAACATAATCACTAGTTTTCAGCTGAAGTGTGCGTAAGCAGAAGACAAATCAATTCTTGGTGTCATCATTTATTCATACTCGACCTCCGTCACAGTCCTCTGAAAACGTACAGTGTTTGCTCCTAGCATATAAAACACAGCGTACACGGTCGTCCTTTGAAGATGCTCTGCATGCAGCTCTCTGTAACTAATGAGAATTAGCTTCACACAACAGCATAAGAGTTAATATTCATCAACAGCTCACTTTCTTTTTGACGTCAACAGCAAAAACAGTACAGTGAGTGATGACGCTGAGCTCAGGGGTGTCATAAGTTATACATAATCAAACACAGACGTTCTGTTATTGTACAGTGATCATAAATAATATGCGACTGTCTCAATCTCTTGAGTCAGAAAGTATTTTGTTAAATTATTATTATCATAGAGATCTAATTAGCCATTTTCTTTGACGATTCCTTATTTTTCCTGCAGGAATGAACATCTGACGCTCTTTGCACAGCAGTCATTTTAATTTATTTCTTCTCACACGGCTATTGATGAGTGAAGATCCAGGCAGAATATTTAATGAGGCCCTTCAAATGTAAAAAGTGAGCGGTTTTGTTTGACTCGGCGTGTTGGTGGACAAGCTCCCCTGTGAGCTGTCCTGATGTATTAATTATTAATTCTCTCATGCTGACTTTACAACTTAAAGCAATTCAATCAAGGACAGCAGCAGGTTGAGGCATCAGTGTTAATCTGTATGCAGACAGCTGGTGATGTGCACTGTATGATGTGAATAAAGTCTGTGAAGCGATGCAGGTTGAAATCAACACAAGTATTGTGCAGGAGAGGTTGGAAGCCAAAAAGGCTTGTGACGATACCTCCCCTATATATAAATAACAATGGACAAACCAGGACTAAGTAGTAACATAAATTTGTTATACAGAAGTGAATGTATACAAGTTGTAATGCATTACAGTGAGGTCTGAATCCTGCTACAAATCTTTGCTCATCACTTTTTCAGATGTTTTTGAACAATGATTGTGTTGATTTTGATTGTAGAGATGTAGATCAATTGTTCTGTATTTCAGCATGTATTGATTCAGGGAAGTCTAACAATATGGAAGATGAAAGACCTTTGAGTGCCTTGTGTGATAATGTCATATTTTTCATTTTCAATTCACTGAGCCTCCCCTAAACCTGCTTGGAGCCCCTTCACGGAGGCCCTCCTCTCTCTTTGAAAACCCTCTGGTGTAGGCAAAATCACATAAAATATAAAACTGATATTCAACACAAGGAACTGTGTTTCACTGAACAAAGAAAGAGTAAAATATGAAAAACGATAACATGATATAATCATGTCATCATATTATCATTCTACCGAAACAAACAAGCCTCACACTGATGATGGTTCTCAAATGAATTATGCAGCATGTTAAGTGCAGAGTCCAAACCAGCTCACACATTGAAATGGACTTTAACACCCTGCCAAGTAGTAGTAGAGGAATTTAAACAGCCCGTTATATTATTCAAACCCAAAGAGTGGATGGCTTGGTAGAGGACTATGACAGTTTTGAGCTTTGTCTCTTATAGGCATCTGTCCTTTAGCTCCTAGATACCTCCTTTACAATGTCTCTGCAGTATGATCTGTACCTGTCCCAGTCTTAATGTTTATACCACCACACACAGGGTGGGGCATTCACTCATTATTTTCCACCACCTGTCCACTACATCATTCTTGAGTTGTCCATTGGCAGGTCAACACCACCAGAGAGGCCCCCCTCCTGTCCTTCCTGTCACCTCCATGTGTCCTGCAACATCCACACACAGAGAGACCACTGCACTGCTCTGTGCAGATGACTCAGCCTCTGCATCCTTCCTGCCTGCACTGTATGTCTCACATCGGGAGACTCTCATAAATAACTTGACCTTTCCAAGCCTGAACTATCATTAAACTTTCTTGCACGCGCTGATCATCCTCTGAATCTCCTCGCCAGTGTGCACCCTGTGTGGTGTACCTGGATCTATTTGCACAACTGACCATGTTTACAGATGTTGACTGGTTTAATAAAGAGTAATGGAAAAACACTGGCAAACTGTTTTAAATTAGGTTTTACAGTTCATTTATTGACTCTGATTTTCTAAACTGAGATCAATTTCGAAGTTGGACTTTTACTGGAGGAATAATTACCCAGGATATTAAAACCATGCCAGTTTATGTTTCTCTCAAAGCACAAATAAAAACTTAGCACTTGCTTATTTACCAATTATTCAGCTGCTTTATTTAAAGGCTTTCCTCAACTGGCCCAAAGCAGCTCAGTGAAACAGGCTGAATCAGACGTCTGGGAAGATTCTTGGTGACGTTTCACCTCTCATCTTCAGTCCTAATGGACTGATGGAGAGTTCAGTTTTTTTTTTTTTTTTTTTGTTGGGGGGTGGGCTTTTCATGGCTTTATTGACAGGACAGCTGCAGATATGACAGGAGAGGGGGAGACAGTGGGGGGATGATATACAGCAAAGGGCCACAGGTATGACTTGAGCCTACAGCCACTGCAGAGGATTCAGCCTCGGGACACAGAGCGCACGATCTACTAGCTGAGCTACCAGGCCGCTCCAAGAGGGTTCAGGTATTTAACCTCTGTGGGGTTATTAACACCTTGAGAGGTGTGCGACTCATGTGCCCAGCCCTCCATCAAGTGAACCGTTAAGGACACATGAGTAAAGGTGTGAGTGGGTGTTGTGAGTCGTTGAGTGACTCTGCCATCATGTGAGTCGTTAGGGGCACATGAGCGTAGATGGATCTTAATCTAATCCTGGGGACAAGTGACCTTCAGACTGTATTGTATGTGGCTGATAGATTGTGTCGTAGTAGACCTCCTCTGTACAGGGATGGTTGTTCCAGGTTAAGAAAAATGTCTTCTTTTATTCCTCTTGTAACCCATCTGTGTTCCTTGGCCAAAATATGAACATTGCTGTCCTCAAAGGAGTGTCCCTTGGTACTGGCTCTCCTGTGTCGTGTCATGTGCTTGTGCAGCTCCCTCAGTTTGAGGAAACTAAAATGCAAACTATTAGCCACATACAGTGCAGTCCTAATATCACTCCCCAGGCACATTAATACCCATCTACCCATCCACCACCCCTGCATTAGTCGGTGCCCAACTTGGGTTCCCTCAGTCAATAAACACCTAGACACACCTCTGCTCGTAACATGTTTTTGGGTTTTTGTTTTGACTGTGGAAAAGCTCAGATGAGGCTTGAAAGTTGCACAACAAACGAAGAAAAATGAGTCTAATGAGTCAGATGGTGGTGCTGTAATGGCCCCAAAATGCAATTTTTGAAAAGGCCATGAACCTCATACAATAGGTCGGACTGACTTGAAACTGTAACCACAAGTCCAGCTAAATGTGCTCTGCAAAAAGCCTCTTGGCAAAAATAAGCATTACTGTATCTAAAACTGAATCACTACTGATAGTATCCAAATGAAGAATGTTAAAAATCATTTTGTTTTTTGCCCCTTTTAAACCATAAAAAGATTAATATCAGTTGTGCTATGAGCCATTTTGTGAAAGTAGGTTGGACATTTTATAATCAAGTCGAAGTGTAGTTTCCCTGTAGATAATTTACTTTTGAATCACATTGGTCAATTTAACAATTAAGTCCAATTGGGGCTGTTGGCAGATTACTCACTTTTGTAGCGGAACGATTTGGCACATTTTCCCATGAAGAGACCAAACCCAGACCAGATGTGGGAGTGAACCATGTGATCGGTATTAGTACCCACAGGAGGTGCCATTGTCTTTCACCAGGAAATCACATGCCAAGGTATTTCACTGGGGGACAAGAATGTTGAGCATTTGATAAATCAATAGACAAAACCAGGTCAGTGCATTTATCTAAGAGAGCCAAACAAAGGAATGAGTAAACATGACATTAAGCTGCCTGGTGCAAGTCCATCCTCTGACATGGTAAGTGAAAATCTGGACAATAGTGAAACTGAAAAGATGGAAACAAATCAGTTTAATCAGAAGCAGAAATCTTCCTTGACAACCGTATAACTGCATAATGGAAGTTTAGTAAAATAGGACCATGTGAGAAGTGACAAGCTGAAGTGACTGTGGTCAGAAATCATTTTTCACACATACACCAGACTGAGAGATGAGATCACATTATTATATTAGAGCAGTAACCACTGTTACACATCTCCAACACAACACCACCACTGATTTAACCCATAATATCTGCCCACTTCATGTAAGCGCTCTCCTCTCTGAATGTCTGTGTTGTTTCTCTTTTTTTTTGTTTTTTGTTGACTGTCTCTGTTTTGTGATGTTCATTTTGTCTTTTATTTGCAGCAGAACAGGAACCTGCTGTAAACCAGCTTTAACTGAGTCAGGCTTGATTAGTTGGAACTGATTTTATTATGTTACTTTTTTAGCTTTTCCTGTACATAATCAAAGCAATGAAAAGCTTGGATGTTTCGTAAGGAGTTGGTTGTGTGTTGACACTTGTGTGTGGAGACTTTAAAGTATCGGATTGCTGTTATTTTATATGTAGTGCCAGAAGGACTTGGATATGTCCCTGGAGCAAGACGGAGCTTAGTGTTTAAATGAAAAACATCCTGCTCATTTTGACATAGATGGACTCCACCTGCTTGAAGATCAAAACAGCACATGACTCCCTCCGTACATTCAGCTTTACAGCAGATCAAAACCAGTGAGTATGAGTCTGCTAAGCATTCCTAAAGCTGTATAGCATTTCTTTATCTTTGCATACATGTTGCATTAATTTCTGAGGACATACACAACCAACAGTCCAAACAGACGGAGGACAAGCAAGTCTTTGGACTGTCCTTCAATTTTCTTTATAAGCGTTCATCTGATTGACTTCACACTTGGCTGGTGTGTTGCTGAGGACTCGAGGGAGTAACAACAAACTTTATGTCTTGGCCTGTAACTGTTGAAGCCAAGTATCAGAAAAGGTTTATATTTTTTTCCTGGATTCAATGAGTCCAGACCCTTGACACAAATAAAGATCGACACTCTTGGGCTGTGTATCAGTAACCTGACATGCCAGATGGTTTTGTTACACAGAACTATCTGGGAAGTCGTCCTCAGAAACAGTTTGGAAAAGGGCAGGACCTTAAAAAAAAAAAAAAAAAACACTTGGCAGGTGACTGGATGAACCATCTGACTGTTATGGGCTAACTTCAGCTAGTCTGATAAAACTCTTGATTAAGCCAGTCAGGAGATGAGTAAAAACATCTTTTCCATTGAGAAAAGCCTTCAGTGTCATTCTTTGCTCTTCTTTCAATGAAGAAATACTCTCCAGTTCTGATATAACTGATGCTCTCACAGTATCTATGCTAATGTGCTGTGTCTTACCCGCCTGATTGTTTCTTGTTGTCAATTTAAAAAAAAAAAACCTCAGGGAGCGTGAAGGGTCATCATCCTGCTCCCAACAGGGGCTGCACTATTTTCTTTTAATGGGTGAAAAAACTCCACAAAAATGCAAACAAATGATCCAGTTGTGGTCACATGTCTTTGCTGCTTATTTGAAGAAATACGATGATGATGTTGGCTATGCTAATTATTGTTATTGGAGAGTGATTTCTCAGACAAACCCTGGAAGGTTGTTACGTCTGGATCACTCCCTGTTGGGAGATTATTTCCAATATTATTATTATTACCATGTGTAATTATCTACCACTGAACTAATAAATTAAGACAATCTAGACCAGGTGTTCCCAAACTTTTTCACTGTCCCACAGTTTGTGAGGATTTCGTCTTGAGGAATCCCCTCTTTCATGTCTTAATAGATCACACCAGGATCACTATAAATCAAAACTGATCAAAATGGGCAACCTTATATCTTCCTTTGTTGTTCCAGTTTTCAACAGGTGTGCTGGAACTTCTTTGCTGATAAATTATTTCTAAATAATGGTAAACTATTCTAGTTTTTAATGCTTTTAAAGTATTTATGATGTGTGCAATACTGAAACTATATTCATCTCATTGGTCTCAATGTTCTGTTTTATATCTAAAAGCAGCCAAATCCAATATTAAATCTCTTAAGTAAGAAGGTTAACTTAATCAGATGTGATAAGTTGTTAATGTTAAGCAGGTGTTTACAGCGTGTTATCTGAGTACAAGCACATCTGCAGAAAACCTTCTGGTCCCTTTTGGGCATTTTCCGAATCTGATTTAACATTGGCAACGGTTAGGACAGCTTCAATGGGAATTAAATAGGGTCTTTGTGTGTGAAGGACTTCAGAGTGAGTGTTATTGATCAGTAACACAGACAGAGAACAATGCACTCCACTTATTTTGATAGCCCTGAGAGGCACATTCTGGATAGGCTTTTGTTTGTGTTTTTAAAACCACATTTTAACGTGTTAAAACTCTGTGAAAACAATGTGTTTGCTGCACTCAAAATAAAAACAAAAACAAAACTGATCAGTGTTTGTTTTATTTTCATCTAATGTTTGGCTCATCCTCAAAGAGCACCTCATTTGTTTGTCTTTTGTATTGCCTATATCCTGTGCAGCACTCCCTATTTTATCTCTATGTTCACTGCACTGTTTTAAAAGTGTTTTGCATCTGTGGTGTGGCCCTACAAATAAACAGACTGGGGTTACACATACTTCAAATCAAGTTTTATTCACAAAAAGACCATTTCAGGCACTTGTAAAGTAGGTCACTTGTCTTTACTCCGAGATGCCGAGAATCGTCCTGGTCTGTTTTTCAAGCTTATCAGACACACAAGAACTCTGGCAAGTGCTGGTATCACAACGATAAACATTACATTTCTCCCGCTGGGATAGAGGAAAGGTTTGTGGGATCTGAGCCCCACAACATCTGCACTTAATTTATAGCATTACTATTTAACCTTTGGGCTGATTTGACTGGTTGTCTTTCAGTTCAGACAGGTCCAAATGACCTTAGAAAACCAAAACTTTGAAACAGACTTGGACATAATTTCCACTGACTGTCTGTAAAATATAATCTTAGATTGAAACCTCTACTTTTATCATGCTCAAAACAGGTTAAAATCAGTGCTAAAAGTTATTTGCAAATGCTTCTTCATTGAGGGCAGACCAGATCTACATCAGGGCAAATTTCCTATAAGAAAAGAGGCCACAGAAAATATTCTTGTGACCGTGTTGGCTGATCTTGATGAGACACATTTAGTACCCTTTAGGTGACATTAATGTCTCACTTAGTCTCCCTCCACCAACCTCTCTTTCTTGTGCTCTAGTCACTAATTTGATTCGCTCTCAGTCCCGTTCTGTCCCTCCTCTGGGTCTTCAGTTTTTGGCTCACTAATGTCTCTGCTCCCTTCAGTCTCCTTTGTCACTGCTGCTGTCCTGCAGTTTCAGCACGCTCTCCAAACGTTTCGCCCTAATGGGAGGCAACTGATCGTACATGCTGAAGCCGAACTCTGAGTGCTGTTGTGGCAGACGGAAGAGCAGCAAGTGGCTCCTCAACACCTGGAAATGAGACAGAGAGAGTGAGACGGAGGTGAGAAGACCAGCAGCAGAGGTGGATGGTGTAAACCACTGATCATCCAGACCAGGGGTATTTGTGGAGGAGAGGGTACTTCAGCAGTTTCAAGGGGGTATGTGTAACATCAGAGCACCATTTGTTCCAATCCAAAAAGCAGGAAAACTAATTAGCAAGCAAACAGAGAGGGTGAAACAACTGACTGACAGTAACTGAAAAAGAACTGAAATAGATAGTTTAAAGCAATGGATAAATAGTTAGTTAAATGGTAATAAATTACTCAAAGTAGCACATAAATTAAGATAGATAAATGTTTGAAATATTTACCGTATAAAGAAGCTCAAATGGCAATAAAAATATGAGCAAATGGTTAAAAGTAAGTAAGTACAAATGCAAACTTGATTAAACTATTGACAGTTTAAATGTATGAAAAAATATTGTAACAATGCACACATTAGGAATATGACACAATGTCAATAAAGAGGCACTGATCTGGCATTAAAAAAAAGGGGTTGGGGACCACTGATGTAAACAAAGCCTTCAGATAAAGAACCTCACAAAGTTTCCACATTATGTTGCAGCAGCACTTTACGTTGCAGTGTTAAAGACTGTTAAAGTCGTGTTAAAGAGATGTTGCAGTAACCTCAGTTTTGAAACACCGTGCTACTGACAAGCCAACCACAGGGGGAAGGCAAGCAACAGAAACAACTGCTATGTTTATGTTGTTTTTTTTCCACTTCAATGCATGTAAAATAAATAAATCAATGTTTCATAAAATTAAACAAGCAATACAACAGCCAGTAACAGCTCAAACTCAAGAGTAGACTGATAGACTATCCGTGACCCGAGTTCAAACCAAGCCAGATATTATTACAGCTTGTATATTATGTTAGTCTAAATATTATTATTTTCCTTCCCTCACACTTTGAAGCTGTGAGTTTTATGTTGTTTAACTGTTTATTTTGTGGATCAATCAGCTGAACTCAGCATCAGCATGTTAAGCAAACTAAATAGCCGTCTTTTCCTGGTGCTTTCTGTGAAATTTTATTCTGCAACATGAGTTAGCTTTGCTATTAGAGAGAAGTCAGCTGGTTCTGCTCTGTGATTCTAATTTCTGGTGTGTGCATGTGTGTATGTTGCTGCTGCATGTAAACATACTTAACATGCCCCCAAGGTATCGATATACTGTAACTACATTAATCTGCAATGTTGTGTAACTATGACTAACATCCAGCAGCTAGCTTGTTCACACCATAAAGTTGCCCTCTGGGCAGTGAGTTGAGATCCACAGATAATGTTACACTTAGCGCTACTACATCAGATTACTTAATTTATTATAAATGAAGTAATTTGCAAAAACAAACAAAAGAATGGCGCTAATACGGCATACCGCACTCAGCCAGCATAAATAACCACAGTGGAAATTCCATCACAGCAGCAGCTGCAGACCTTTAATTGGTCTGAATGTTGCAAATGTATTCAGTGATTAAAGGGGAGCAAGGTTTTACTGAAATTAGAAAAAGCTGGAACAAGTGTTAAAAGACATTTTGGGGAAACTGAAATACTAAACAAGACATACAATGAAAAAATCTTGGGTGTTCAACCAGTTACATGAAAGGAATTAAGAGGAGATGATTACCACGTACATAATCAACACCGAGCCTTTAAAACAATGGAAGTTTTAAAACAAATGAAAACACTCCAGGCTACAACAACCATAGATGGTAAGAAAAAACGTTCAGCAGGATTAAAGTGAGTTGGATGGCGTTTAACGACATGAGAAACAGCATGAAACAGACTGGTTTGTCAGAGGAATGTGGAGTGATTGTGGAGAAAACAACATTTCGTGAGAGGCGAGGAGAAGAGCCCTGGGTACAATCAATAAACACCTCGTAGCACGTAAAGATCAGAGAAGAGGGAGAGAGTAAAGTACCTCATCAGTCAGGTAGTAGATTTTCCTCAGCATGCTGTGTCGAGCTGCTTCAACCTCCTGGAAAAGGACGACAGGATTAAACATCAAAGGCCTCATTGATGTACTTTACTGACACACTTTACCTCTCAGTGTTTATTAAAAAAAAACCTGCACCTGCATGGATGGATGATTTCAGCTCCACTGCTTTCATAAGAATGTGAATTAATTCAATAAGCTGAAGTTGCTAAATATATTTCTTATTCCCGGTTGTTAACCCCCAAACCTCACAGTTAAATAAAAGTCACAATACCACAACTTCAAGGGTAATTACAATATCTTTAAACCTGGGGCCTGTTTTCACATTATGGGGTCTAAATCAGCCTATATGAGCCCCAGGGTAGCATCTAGTTGGCTGCGGTGGTAATAAAAAATGTCATATTAAAATGCATAATTTCAATGACCAGTTGAATATCACAATACCAATCATGACACATCATCAGGAAGAGACAGGTTTACCACTGTTAGCTAACGTCCCCTTGAATGGATGCACAGGCACAAAATGGATGTTTCTTGAAAAAGTGATGTAGGAGACAAACCTGCACCAGTAAAAGCCCCACAGCATGTGGTGAGGTAATATAACCCTGAATACATTAAATGTGGATTCATAATGGCAGGCAGTGACACTGAGCCAAAGCACAGTGCATTTTTTTCTCCTTTTTTTTTCTTTTCATTCATGTGTGGTGGTGGTCATTGGACATTTTTTTAACAATCAGAAGTGGGTCTTAAATTACAAAAGGTTGAAAACCTCTGCTCTAATCACTAATAGGTACAAAAACTCAAATAGATCACCTAAGCCAACAGTCAGAGAACATACTGCAATGGCTGCAACACAATCCTCGGGGGCGACAAACTCTTTTCTAAGCCCCACCTCTGAACAGCGACTGTCCAATCATACATTAGCAATCCTAACTACAGCTGTGTGATTCTTCCTATAATGTGAATCACAATTCTCTTACATGATTATTTTTCAACAAAAACATTTATTGCACTCTTAGACAAGGCAACAACATAAACACAAACATGGCATATCAAAGTCCATGACTTAAACATAACAGTATATCAAAAGTGCTGAGCTTAAACTTTAAAGTCTCTTGTAAAATGCCTCAAGTCTCAACTTGCTCTAAAGCAAACCAGTCAATACGTAAATGCAGCGTGACGTAAATGCATAGGGGAATTGGAGCAAATGAATCATCGTCATTTAGAAATGAGAGTGCATAAATGTATGACCTGAGGCCACAATTTTTTCACAATTACTCTTACAGCCCTAATTGTAACTAGAGCACTGCAGCCTTGTCAAACTTTGCATTTCTCTACACATTGAAGTTGTGTGAGTGGGGCTCTAAAAAGAATGAGACTCTGCGTTTCATAAGTTTGGAGGGTGGCGTCTTTTTTTCACACTTTCAAAAACATAAAGCACACTTACATTAATTAGCTACACTTGTGAAGTCTGCTGGTGATCATCATCATTTTAGTCGACTGTTGTCACTGTAAGCTGCATTTGTGCAGTGCGAGAATGGAAAGCTTTACAGACATAGCAACAATAACTAAGGAGGGTGGGGCTTAGCAAAGGGTCAACTGTGCTCATCAAAAATACGTTCATTAAAAGCACTTGATTTTGCCACAGACAGGCTCAGATCGCTTTTTTAAATGTCACACAATAACAGCTGAGGAAGCTGTAGACCAGAGACTCTGTGAGGAGAAATTACTGTTTTCGTCAATGGAGTCTGGTGGCTTTGGAGAAAGTGATATGACAGCTGTTTCTGGTTGAACAAAAACATCTTAGTGTAACAAAAAGCATTCTGTTCTCTGTAGGGTTCCTTTCCATAATGTAGCATTTGCCCAACAAGCATTACTTTGCAGCCAGTGCAGCCTGTTTTGCAGTTGCAGGCTGAGGCGACAATTCCAAAACTTTCATTTAGACCCTAGGGCCCGGGTTTTAAAATAACAGAATTGCCCTTTAAATAAATATTTATGAACAGAAAGGAGCTAAGTTGATTGTGAGACAAACCCAGAGACTGCTCCACACTTAATCAGTAACATGAGGACCAGTTTTGTGGGCACATAAAATCTAAAAAAAAAAAGATTTTGCATTCTATGAGCTCATATTTGGCACAGAAAATGTGTGTGTGTGTGTGTGTCCGTTACACAACTGAATACTTCTCACAAATTCAGTGCAGCTGCAGCACCTTCTGGATTTGCTAAATCATGACATATGTGACAGTTCACCTTTGTGTGTCCCTGTGGCTGAGAGTAAAAGCCACAAAGCACAATCTTAAAATGAGTACAACACAACAAAATACTACACACACTTTTTCCAAGACGGGCTTGGACTTGTTTCTGAAGCGTTGAGCTTTAATAAATCAGGAAAGGTATTCCAAGAGGAGACAGAATTCACTTTCCTTTAGAGTCCTTCATGCACAGACTGTGTGTGTGTGTCATGCCATGCTTTACCTGTGCTGCAGCATCCTGAGAGAAGATGAAGGAGTTGACGTGAGACAAGGCAACCACATATAAGACAGGACACCAGCGCAGCGTCAGGGTCCCCGTTACCAATGAGCGGAAATAGAGACGGAGGAGGGGGAGGGAGTCTTCAGGGGGAGACGTGAACCGCTCGATCGAGATGGAGAGCTTCATGTAAGAGACAGAGAGATAATAAGTGAATCCAAATCATTTGTTCTAGGATCATAGAACATTTGTGTTATAAAAAGCAGTAAACTCATGATCATCACCTGTTCCTGAGTGACTCCCAGTGACCTCAGCATCCCCACATGTTCTCCAAACACAGCCAGCCTCATTGTGGCACTGTATCTCCTCTGCAGGGGTAACAGGACCCAGCAGCCAAACAGCCGGTCCCCGAAGGACACGGCTTCGTACTGGGTCAAAAGAGCAGAGTACAAGTCCTGGAAGGAGGCGAGACCTGGAGGGGGGACGTTCAGGTCCAGAGAGTCCAGCCTGGTTCGCCTGGAAGTGGAAGAGATCTGGTTAAATTGGAGTTAAGCCACCCTTCTCTGCTCTCAGTTAAGATTTGACACTTTCAGAAAAAGGTTTTTAAACATTTTCAGACCTGGTCAGCAGTCTGAACAGACCCCAGGTGAGTTTCTGAACTGGTCTCTCCAGGAATAAGTCACTGGAACACAGGAACACACAGGACAGGCGGGCAAACTTGGCAACGGGAAGGACCACCTACAACATAACATGATGTTCTGGAGGTTAGTTACAATAATAATTATAAATTTTTAATATAATAATATATATGTAATGTTGCCTGACAGACACACTAAGAAAGAGTTGTGATAACCAGAGGATCAACATTAATCATTAGTATTTATAGACAAAATCTTTCAAACTTGTTTATTTCTGCTGTTATTTTCAGCTGTAACATTTAAAGATATAAAGTTAAACCCATCTGACACTTCTGCTATTAAACTGCTTGAACATAACACTGTTTTGAAAGGTGCTATGTAAATAAAGTTTATTATTATTATCATTACTCATACATTAGATAATTGTTTCAGCTCTAACTGTTAATTAATTTATACCATGTTGGCTAATATGCAATATTATTATTGCATTTTGTCATCCTACACTGACCCCATAAATCCAGTATCAAACTGGCTCAAATATTCCTGTTACAAAACTCTTACACATGGCTGCAAAATTAATCAAAATATTATCGAAATCACAGCATGGCCAAGTGCAACATCCAAATCACAGAACCAGCAAGTTCTTAATAAAGGAAAAATGTGTGAAAAAACAGCATTATAATGAAGTAGTGCTGCACAGATGCCCTGGTCTACAAATCTTGTTCTCTTTGTTTCAGGCCTCAGCAAATGTCACATTATTGTGATATTAATAGTTTATTTTAGTGAAAATGAAAATTGCCACACAAAAACGATCACTCCCACTTTTCCATATTCTTTTACTGTTTTGTTGTTATCTGGGATTGTCAATTTTATTCTCATCCAAATTAAGGGTCAGTGTAACTGTGAAGCCCCTTTGATGCGATTTTGCGCATCACAAATGAAAATGACCTGACCTGACTTGTTTCTGTACCTTTAGCGCTTCCTCCCTCCAGACCTCCAGCAGAAGCAGCCACTGCAGACAGTGGGTCACTGCCTGCAGCGCCCCCTGTGGGAGCTCTTCCACTGCTAACCCTCCACCGTCAGAGACCCCACTACGCTCGTACAGGCTGACCAGTGGGATGAACGGCCAGTCGGATGGCAGGGTGGGACCAGTGAGCTCTGGGAGGAGATGGGAGTTGATCCAGGGGTTGCGGCCGAGCAGAGCGTCTCGGGACGTCAGCACGGACGGCTCAAGGTGGGCCAGGTGAGTGAGGAAGCAGCCTCGTATGGATGGCAGCTGGACGCAGGCTTCTCTCAGGAGAGCTCCAACAGTCTGGAGGGAGGGGGAGGCGTGGTGCTGGGTTTCCTCCTGGAGTTTCAGCTCTCCCAGCTCTACGGCCTCAGGTCCTCCACTGTGGCCCTCCCTGGAAAACACAAACATAAACTGAGTAATAAAGCGGAAGCAAAGAATGTAGAACACCACTTTTGGTGGAAATAGGTGATCACTAATCCAAGTTACCAAAGAAATAACCTTTGAAGAGAATATAATTTGTGAAATTAGATATTAATCATCTGTCCTGTTTTTCAAGCACTAATTCCATCATAATTATAAAGAATTAGAGAGAACATATTATATGCAACCAACAAAACAAAAAGGTCAAAAACATTTCAGGCTCTTTTTACTGATTGTTTTGGCCTTTGATGGTAATAAATCTCAAATTAAATTTAGGATAAACTTACGATATAAAGTCCTTGCTGAAGATGATGGTGGACAGCAGTTCATGAGCCAGGAATTCACTGCCTGGCAGTAACCATGGCAGCAGAACCAGCGCCACCTGGTGGTACAGTGAGGTATACTTGGCTACTTGTGGGTCGATGGGAACCTGAGAAGAAACAAAAAGAGTGAACACACAGCTTGATGATGATGACACATGTATAACAATATCAGTTTGTTCCAGATAAAACCTGATTTCACACACAAACTCTCCAAAGATCAGACAGAAGGAAATCACACTGACCTGCACAAACTGATTTCATACATTTTTTTCATCTATTTTCATACAAATCAGAATAAGATGTGTTATTAACCTCTTTTAATCTTTGTCATTTTCAGGAGGCGGGGGAGGAGATCTTAGGGGGAGACAGTATATGTCACATAGAAGTAGCATACATCATCTGAAAACTGAGAACCTGAAGATTGTAAGAGCTTAGAACATTATGATGGAAGTATGAGATGGCCTTTAACATAACACATTAACCATTGTTGACCCCCTCAAGGATTTAAAAATATAAAATACCACATTAAGACACTAAGTCTTTGAGAAACATCATAAAAAACTGTGCAGTGATTTGGTATTAAACATATTGATATTTGGAGATTTCTGGAAGAACAGAATTCTTCCACGATTTGACAGCGAGCACAGTGATACAGTGAAGTCAAGTAAAAAAAAAAAATAGTCTCACTACAATGAAATGGTTACTAACAACATCACACATGAATACAATTGGCTCACTGAATCCACAAGAGTCTCAGTGTTCCAGTCATAACTGACTTATGAGATTCCAGTACTGTTAAGGGACTTTTAGAATAGGCAAAAAAAAAAAAATTAGTATAAAGTGAGGAAGTCTGTAAAAAGAGAGATTCTTGTGTACCCACAGAACCGATTTTGATTCAGATGTCTTGAAGTAAGAGGTAAATGGACTCCTTTGAAAATCGCCATGCCAGTTTTTCACTTTCCAAAGGTGAAAAACCTAACTTTAGCGCGTTATTTAGCCAAATTCTCAACAAGCTAGCATGACAGAGTTCACTTCACTCTAGTTGTAAAGCTTGCTACATCCTCTGAAAAGACAGTGATGACATGCCCGCAGAGAGGTTAAGCATTATGATCAGTCAGGAACTGAAGAGAATGTTGCTGAATGAAACAAACCCTAAACTGCATGTTTCAGCTCAACAGAATATTATTTATGGGTGTTTGAAGTTGGAGCCTACCAGTCTGTGAGCCAGCCGGAGGAGGAGGTAAAGGAGGTGGTGTTCATGGCGGAGCAGCCAAGTTCTGGTGTGAGACAGGGTGGGTGTAGCCTGACTGCAGCTCCGCAGGTAACCAATAACAGGTTCTGACAGTAGGAGACCAGTGAACTAGAGAGGAGGTCAGACACAGAAAAAGACAAACTGAGATAAAATTTATATGGGATTTATCTTATGTTACCACAAGATGGCAGCAAAATACATCTTGTTGTGTTCCTAGCTCAGTGATAGACTGCCAAGAAGGTGCAACAAAAGACAACTTTATTGATTAGTTCCTCATATTTGGCTGAGTTTGTGCTTAGCAGTGATATAATCTAATGGAAAACCTTGCAGACTCTGTATTCCTTGGCACGTTATTGTCTGTCCCTGTCTTTGCAGGATATAAAACACTCCCAAAAGCATATAAACTCAGTGAGACATACCTTTCGGCTGAGACCTTTGTGGATGCCTGTGATCGTCTCCAGGAGGAGTCCCAGGCCTGTGAGAAGAGGGAAGGGGGAGGAGGGAACAACCAGCCCCGGATGGTCCCTCCATCCAGGACAGGCCAAACCAGGGAGGCTGGGAGTGGTCTCTGGGCCCGGATGGCCAGACTGGACATTACACACTACTGAGGAAGACCTGGTGTAAAAGAATTATAATAGAGAAAGTTGTCAACATAAAGTGTTTTTTTTTAGAATGTGTTGTTTAAAGTGTGATTCAGGGGTTCTCAACCTTATTACTCAAAGATCTGCATCTCATTTTTATTCAAAGTCAGAGGTCTGGCACAACTGGCAAAAATAAAATAACATTTAATCAACTCAACAAACACTGAACAAGCAATTAACGTCACCTGATGGGCCAGCACGTAACTAAGGCAGACACGGCTCAGACAGCTAGTCCATTCATTTCTGACTCACATATCTTACAACTACATTTACATTAGTTCTAGAAATGTGTAGTAGAGACGATTTGGAGTTGATAGCAAATTCTCCAGTGTAACGTTAATGCCCGAACTCTCCTCCTCATAACATATTGCATTCATAGTACAAGGTATGGGCTGTGTCCAGATTGATTTGCTGTTTGTTTCTGAGCAGGATTGTGGTCCAGACATTAAGAAGTTCTCGTGTAATCGATAAAGAACAAGGTTCATAAGCAAACAGACAAAACAAAGGCAACTGTCACCTGTTTAAGACTTACTTTAGGTTCTTTATCAGGCCTTGAACAACGTGGTGGGACAGCAGGGGCAGGAGAACCTCAGACGTCAGCAGCTCCAGTTCCTGAAGTGTGTCTACTGGCTTGAAACAATTCTGAGAACAAGAGTCCCAGTGGCATAAATTTAATCATTTTAATTGTTTTCATTTGACAGTTACTCTCCTGTGACTGCATTTACATGCACATGTGTATCCTGGTTTTAATCTGATTCAGGATATGATAATGATAATTAACACTGAATACTTGCACACATGATTCTAACAGTATCTTTGTTTTTGATGATCTGGGTGCAGTCTAATCTCAGTCGCTCACCATCTCAACTATTCTCGTCTGTACCAACAAAAATGTCCCAGGATCAGGCGTTTGCATGCCACAATATCCTGGTTTCTATCCCAGTATTCCAGCTAACATCTCCAGGTTTCTCAAAACTGGCATATGGTCTTCTCCAGGTTTATGATGTTTACATGCTTAAAAACATAACCAGGATACTCCGAAGACCTGATCATAACCAGGATACTTGTACACATGGAAAAGCATTGCCATGTTACATTTTGTTGATGCCAGAGCAATACGTGTCAACTCTTGAGAAGTTTTTCTAACCAACCACTTTTATTGAATGTATTTTGTAGTTCATGGATTTCCAAATATCGATCATGGACATCTGAGATTTTACTGTCCAGTCATCTTTCAGACATTTACTTAAGAGAAACCTGATAATGGATTTGTTATAGAAAGCCTTCCTAAAATGTGGCTTCGCTAGGAGACAGATTCAGATACAGATAAGACGTAGAAAACAGGAAGCAGGTACCTGTTTGGAGAGCTGGTGGTAATAAGCCTCTAGATAGACCAGGTATGCTGGTATCACAGCCAGGCTGCTTTCTTTCTGAAGTGGATCATCAAGACTCTTCACAAAACCCTTCAAATGGCCCAACAGGGACGCCTGCAACCCTGTGACATGACTCCAGGACACTGGAGGAGGAGGAGGAGGGCACTCTTCTCCCTGAGAGCTGAGTAAGTAACACAGATAAAAAAAAGATTCAAGTTGTGTGTTGTTTGATGCACCTTGTAGCAGCTTGGTTGCACAAAACCTCTTTAACCCTCATGTGTACCTGACCACACCGGCCTGTAGCTCCTGGTGGCAGCCAGCAGTGTGTGTGACCTGTGTGAGCAGAGAGAGCAGAGCCAGGACCCGCTGGAGCTGCAGGGCCCACAGAAGATCTGAGGGGATCAGGTCTCTGTGAACCGACTGTAAGGCCTTCGCTAAGCCTGGATACAGGTCTCTGTGGGAGAATAATGACAGGATGGTGATAAAAGACAAGAACTCATGAACTATGAGGAGAGTAGAGGATTATATTTTGAGAAACTAAAAGTGAAGCTCCTGTGAGCTAAAGAATTCTCTGTATGGGTGAACACTGTGGAGGACAACCAGTACAGAAGCACCTGTTAGGTAACACACTGAAATAATTTACTAAACTGATGGTTTACAAACAGATAGTTTATCAAGAGTCTTTTTTGTAAGTTTGTTTAGGAATAGGGCCACAACTAATGACTATTTTCATTATCAATTAATGTGCTGATTATTTTCACAATTAATCTGTTAATCGTTTAGTCTATAAAATGTCAAAAAAAAATGCTCATTACAATTTTTCAGAACCCAAAGTGATGTCTTCAATTTGCTTCTTTTGTCCAAAATCCAAATACTCTTCATTTACCAGCATAAATGACAAAAAGCAGCAAAACTTTACATTTTAGGAGGTTTTAGGAGCTAAAACCTGCAAATGACATTTGACATGTTTGCTTAAAAATGATTGAAATAATCCTCTTTCCATTGACTAATTGACCATCGTAGCTGCAGGTCTATTTCTTTCTGCCTCTTGCGCACAGCTTGAATGTGTTAACTTACATGTATAATTGGCAGGCCTGTCCGTATCCGGCTGCTACAGCCCACAGTCTGTAGGCCTCTGTGGTGATCATGACAGCCTCGGTCGGTTCCAGCAGCAGCTCGCTGGGCTCCGCACTCAGCAGATGAGACAGACGCTCCCTCACTCCAAGAGAGTTTAACTGGAGACCGGAGAGCAAAAGATGCACAATTAATGATTATATACTGTTTATGCTGATAGCATCAGACATCTCTAAATTACACGGTTATTCTAAAACAATATGTGGCGACTAAATAGTTAAAACACTGGAATAGCACTTACCAGTCTGGCACAAGCATGTCTGCCAGAGGTAGCTAACACTCTTAACAGCTTCATGGCACTGGCAAGTGGGACTCCGTAAACAGACTGAGGAAGGGGCGCAGATGGCATCGTCCAAGAAGTGGGAAGGAACTCTGACAACACCGTCTCCATCAAGCGAGGACAGTCGAGCACCTGAGATTGAAATACACTTTAAAAAGTTAGATATAGACAATAATAATTACTTGTACTGCAAGTATGGCTGAGAAAAACTAGGAAATAGGATGTCTCGGTATATTTTCATGATTAAGTGACTGGAATTGTGGCTGTTACTGTTTCTACCTGGGTGGCAGATGAGGAGGAGTGCCTAGCGATACGAGTCAGGATCTCCAGGACGTCCTGGACCACTCGAGGAGAAGGTCGGACCACCTCCAGGATATAACGTAGCCTGGGCAGCAGTTTCATCTTTAACAGACCCTGAAACACAGACAGGAGAGCCAACAATAATCATCAAACCTTCATCAAAAGAAACTTCTTATTACTGTTGATTAACAACACATTATAAATCTGAAAAAAACAAAACAAAACAGGTAGAACAAGTAAAATATGCATTAAATGAATTCTGCTTGTTTACCTTGACAACATCCTGCCTGGCCACATCATG
>JAJHUR010133582.1:0-19302 GCA_027495735.1 Lutjanus campechanus | reverse complement strand
AAAAAACTGCTGCTGGCCATGATAAAATTAAGAGTTCATTAGTAAAAGCAACTGGTGTTGCTCCTAAGGACCTTAAAAAAGCAAAAATTATACCTTTATTTAAAACTGGTGATCCAACTAACTTTTCAAATTACCGACCTGTATCCATTTTGCCTTACTTTTCAAAAATTTTGGAAAAATTAATTTACACCATAATATTAAACCATCTAAATGAGATCAATATTTTATATGAACATCAATATGGATTCAGAAAGGGAAGATCTGCCGCTATGGCCCTTTTACAACTTGTGGACAAAATACAAGCAGCAATGAATGAGAATAAATTTGCACTAGGTATTTTTTTAGATCTCTCCAAAGTGTTTGACACTGTTAACCAGGATATTCTGTTGGCCAAATTGAAACACTATGGTTTCCAAGGTGAAACAATAAAGTGGCTCACTAGTTGTATGAGTGAAAGAGAGCAATATGTGTTATTAAATGGTTGTGCCTCAAGTACAGTTGATATAACATGGAGTACCACAAGGGTCAATTTTGGGACATTTATTTTCTTATTTATATTAATGACTTTTCATTAGTTTGTAAATTTGCTTTTCCTATTTTGTTTGTTTATGACAGTTATCATGGCGGCTGTGGTCCATATATGGCTCATCCAGTTTTAACTTTGTTGATTGACTTTTGCTTTCTCATCCTTTGTGTTTCTCAGGTGTGAGAATGTTGGGGACTCCCGCCCAGGTAACAAAACAATGTTTGATCCATTTCTACACAGAACTGTCTCTGTGGGACAGCTCTGTATTTACCATACTCGATCAACTGATCGATTGTTATTCACATATGCAATCATGTATTCATATAAAGCCTCCCCAGTACCACCAGGCAGCTTGTCCCCTATATGAGTCCAGAGATCAGACAGCCAGCGTGCAGCCTCAAGCCCATCCAGCACAGTAAGAACTATGGAAGTGAAGCCTAAATGAGGTTCTTGTATTACCTCACAGACACAGCAAGGCAACTAAAAATCTTTATGCAAAGTGCTTTAAGTACTGCCAAAGTGAGTTTTAATGGTGGGAAATCTCAAACAACCTTATAGAATTCTCAGTCCACGGTAATTTCCCTCTTCACTCATATGGTCAGTATATCCCAGATCACGTCTTGACAAAATGTGGTTGCACATGTTCTGTGTCTGAGATACAGTGAACACAGACCAAAGGCTCTTATTTTGAAAGAGAAGAATGTTTTTGGCGACCTTTTCAAAATTAGTTTAGTACATGAAAAAGAAGCAGGTTCTTGTAGGGACAGAAACACTTTTTTGCTTTCATGAGGCATTTTTCCTGACGTCAACACTTCTAGTTGTTTCTAAATGACACTGATTTGTGAGTATTCAGTCAGTACAGACTGTACTGTCTCAACTGATGATAATCAAACCACTTTTATTTACTTAAATGTTTAGAAGACAAACTCAGCAGTCATCAGTAGTGTGATGGATCAGGCCATATGAGGCTTCATTCAGTAATGACAATGCAGGCCTCATTAAGAGTATAGGTTCTTCAGCATATGTCATTAGCTGGTTTCTGGTGTTATTCACAGAGCTTTTTTGAGTTTATTCTCTCCTTTTATCCCTGCAGAACTGTTGGAACTTTGTGTGATTCAAAGTCCAGGAAGCGCTGCCGCTGCACCAGATCCAAGTGCCTCAAACTGTGAGTACAATCTTTTATTTTTAGTTCTCCTTATAGCAGGATGTAGAGACAACATGCTTCTGAGACGTTATAGTAATTCTTTGTGATGCTTGTACTTCATTTGAATCCAACACTTGAAAAGGTAACCATGAACGTGTTACGACAAACTGCCAACTTTACTGATGTCGTCAAGGTTTTGCACCTGTAACACAGAGCTGCTGTACCTGATTTACTACCACAGACTCACTCAGCAACAAGTGTTTCTGGTATTTAACACCTGAGGAAAACAGGTGAAAGGTTTGTGGCACTGTTTAATGGGACAGACATTATAGCTGGGTCCAAACAGTGAGACTGACTGAGAGAGAGAAACACACCAAAAGAAGCTCAGTAAAAGAAGTTTTACCAAAAATATCCCACACTGATGTGAGGTCAGTACCTTAGAGGGCACCAAAATATGTCAACTTCTGAAAGGATCAGTATTTATACTCAGTTCAACTTGCATTAAATTCACGCCAGGGTCCCATCCTTCAAAAAGGGAAATGGCAGCCAATTAATTAATTCAGTTTCAGTCTGGAGTAAATTTTATTGAAATGGCAATATGGATTTCTGCAATCCTCAGATTGTGGTGCAGTATTTGTTAAAGGCAAAATGTGTGTCAGAAAACATTAAAATGAATGAATGTGGAGAGGCAGAGATATCCAAGAAATCAGATTCTACAGACTTAAACACAAACAAACAAACATCTTCATTTGGTACAGATCCCTGGTAGAAGGTCCTTGAATACCTTGAATATTGTAAATCGCAAAATATATATTTTTTCAACATTGTTCAGCCCTTGTCTGGAGGTTATGTAAGTTCTTGACTCATAAACAGTGATCGTAATATGGTATTTGTTCCACACATGCCACGTAATTATCTTCTTCATCCAGTTCTACAGGGCTGTTTCATGGCCCAGCAATCTTGTAAATAGGAAGGTTGAGAAAAGTTTCACCACTGTACACTGATATTTTCGTTGAGCTAAAAACTTTCCTCATATATGGCCTTCTTCTTGTGGGTGGAATTCCATTTGCACTTCTAAAAGCATCTTCTCTTCAACCAGTATTCTAAACAGAGTAGCAGACTCAGCAGACACACTGTGCTCTCCAGACATTCACAATACTCATCCCAACACCTGGATATCATATCTTATCAAGCTGCACTGTATGAAAATCAGGTACACTGCAGCTGGGCTCATTTATATCTTCAGTCTTTGCAAATACTGTAAGTACCCTGGAGAAATTCCACATTTTATGGTCTTGACTATAATTTGCCGCAGGTTCAGTGAATATTCCTCTCTGTCTCATTTACTCTGTCACTTCTTATAAACCTAGAAAAAAGGAACACACACACACACACACACACACACACACACACACACACACACACACACACACATACACACTTTACATCTTTATTTGATGTAATGATGAGCCAGGTCCCACAATGCCATTTATAATTTGTAGCAAAGTGCAGCGTACTTATTTCTCTTAACTTGTTCTAGAACTCTTATTCTTAACTCATAATGCTTTTCTTTATTATTCCTTTATTTGTCTGGCTCATAATCTGATGAAGTTATAGTACTGTTTGTAGTTGTAGTAATTATAGTAACATGTTATTTTATTGTCTTTCAGTTACTGTGAGTGTTTTGCAAGTGGAGTGATGTGCAGCAACTGTGACTGCTCAAACTGCCACAACAATGCAGAGCATGAAGCAGAGCGTCACGAAGCACTTAAGGTTTGCAGAGCATTTGGTAAACATGTTTATGTCATAAACTTAACAAATACATAATCAAATGTATGTACATGGCAGTTTACCAAAGTGCTTCAGAGTAAGCCTTTAAAGGTAGAATGTAGGATTTGTCTGAGCTGTTCATAAATGCACCAGAAAGATGCCGGGACGTCAAACACGATGTTTTAGTTTGGTCCTTTGGTCCTTGGTTTCCTTATCAATGAGATGATAAGGAAATACAGGCAGAGGGCTCCACCACAAACTTGTAGTGGGTCATAAGTAATGATTGAAAGGCCGATATGAGTCTATACATTATTTTCTAGGAAAATGTAGCCTTTAAAATATTCACTATGATCAGCTATTGTATTGTTGTGCACCTATATTGAATGATTATTGTGAAATTGTATGTACTTATTGGACTTCTGTCACCAGTTTACTGAAAAATTAAGTGATACCCTAAGTGAAATTAATCAGTTGTCAAAGTATACAGTCCCGTGAACAATGATGTTGAAAGAATAAATGACTCACCATGGCACAAATCATTAGGAACTGCTTGTCTTTCACAAACTGAAAATAGGCTGTGTTAAAATCCTGTGCTGCAAATTTTAGAATTGACTACGTAATTACAATTACACAGTAAGCATCTGATGTAAAGATAAAAAAGTGAAAAAGGCAAAAGAAAAAGTACAGTAAATCGCTTGCAGTGTGCAAATAGTGACTAATATTGGAGATGTAGTCTATAATCATCATCCAGGTGTAGTGGTGGATGCTACAGGAGGGTTTACTGCTGTGCAAGCTGAAACACTATTGACTGTTGCTGGCTGTTTGAGCTGCAGCAGACAGTAAGACATGGTGAGTAGGGCTGACAGCATTGATTGTGTGTAATTGGTGCTTCGGCCAGGGTGACGGGTGTCACACTATTAGCGGATCCGATTCATCAGCACTGTTACTGGAGGACACATGCAGGGAGACATGTTCTGCCATGAGTCTTAAATGATTTTGTTACTTGTGTGGACAGTGTTGATTTGCATTGACTTCATCAAGTTCAAAAGTTTGAACAGGTTCTCTGTTCCTCATGTCTGTTACTACTGCTGCTCCAAGGTTGCTGGTGGGAGGTCAGGAGAGGTCAAAGGTCGACGCAACAAAGGCTGCAACTGTAAATGCTCCGGCTGCCTTAAGAACTACTGCGTGTGCTATGAGGTTTACACACACACACACACACACACACACAGGGAGAAAAAGTAGTCCATCTTAGGAACAGCTGGGCGTGATAAAAGTGGTAATGGAAATGCAAAAAAAGCGCAGTGCCGTTTCACTTGGTGCCAAAAGTGCCAGTGGAAAAGCTCTACTACATGAGCGCGATCTAGTGTGTCATGGAGTAGGGTTGGGTTACGATTATGGCGTGATCTCACGCAGCGTGTTAGGGGGGCAGGACTGCTAATACATTTTCATGTGAGGCTGAGCTTCCACTTTAAAAGACTGTTAGTTCACCTGTGTTGTCTCAGGTGAGGCAGGTTTTGTTTGTATGGAAGTTCTTAGAAAGAAGAAGAGGATAATCACATGTGATGGTCTGCAGTAGGATATGGGTATTTTAAAATGTTCTTAATAATATTTTCAGAACAGTTACTGTATCATCCTGTTTCCATGATTCAACCTACTGCTACTGCATAGGTAGTGCTGCTGCCAACGTTTAGATCTTTTTTTCATAATTTACAAAGCAACAATACAATGTTTATATCAAAATGTGCTCAAGAATTCATGTAAATAAAAAATGTCAAAATAAAATGCATAATTTCAGTGATGTTCAGTTACGTTTGAATGTCACCACACCGGTCATCAGGTAGTGATAAACCTGTTTGGCCACTGTTAGCCAGCTAACTCATTTATTTCAGAAGTGGGCCCTCAGTTACACAAGGTTGATGACCTCTGCATAAGGGCACGTTCAGACAGACAGCAGCCTACTGGCCAAGAACAGCATTGGATTGGTTGTGTTGGGAGGTATTCGTGATCGCAATGAAAAAAAAATAGCTTGTTCCAAAGACTTTAAATAAATAAGGATGACACAATTTTTCATTGCAATAATATACAGGGATCTTATTTGGAGATAAGATTTGGATCTTATGATTTTGGCTTCTAGCCACAGCCTAGCTCAGACTAAACTAAACAAACTAGTGAAAAAAACAACTTCTCTTACTAAGAACAAACAAATATTTTTCTCTTCAGCTCAGGTCTCAGCAGTTGTCTTCACCTCCTCCTGTTTGTCTTGACTGACACGTCTCTCAGGCTTCAATACTTTGTTTAGTTCCATACTACTTTGTATTTATTTTCTTTCTGTTTTATCTCCAGGTAATGTGACTAGGTGTTTAGTTGCTACAAACAAAAAGCTGTTTTATTCATATCAATCATTTTTACACACATGCTTGTATTTTTCATTTATTTTTCTTTCATTTGTCAGCGTTAAGTCAAAAGAAACATTTAATATTTAACATCTAATGACATTTCTTTTAGGGATGCACAATATTGATTTTTTTCAGCCAATAATTACCTGCTTCTCATAGCCAAGGTCCCTTCTGACTCTTCAAATGTTTCCTTTATGTTTTCTAATGAAGTTCATCAAAAAATTTCACAAATATACTTTGGCTTTTGTAGAACATTTTGCCATATGAAATGCTTTGAGCGATTAAATGCTGTAACAATCTGTCCAATCAGATATTAATGTACCTGATATTTATCACCTAATATACACCAATACCAATATAACTGGACAGGCCATTATTGGCTGATGATTTATCGGCCTTGATTTTTATTGTGCATCCCTAATTTCCTTTAAAATGTACACTAGAATTCTAGTGACCACAAGTAAGATGCATTTGTTTGTACAAAACATAAGGCAGTTTTTTGTAGAGTGAGTTATGCTGTTGTGTGTGTGTGTGTGCAGGCCAACACCAAGTGTACGTCCAGCTGTAAATGTGTTGGCTGTAGGAACTATGACGACAGCTCAGACATGACCCTCAAAGAGAAATCTGTTAATGTCACCAACAAGTGAGTCAGTCAAGTTTGACAGAACACCATCCTGCATCACACCAACTTTAGTAACACAGTCAGCTTACGGCTCTAATACTCCTGAAACACGGAGTCAGGGACATGTTGGGCTGTGAGATATATATATCCCAACATGCATCATGTCATATCTACATAACAACAGATGTCACAATATAGCATGTAAGTGCAATGAATAAATAGTCTCTATGAAATGATCACATGGAGAGGCCTGTATTTCTTATTACATTTTCTAACTGAGAATCTGTGACCAAACTTAAAACTGTTTAAAAAGCATTTTTGCAGTAAGATGATCAGCTGCTCTGTTTCATATGAAGAGTGCTGTGGGTTTGATTGAATTTGACCGTGTGGAGGAAGTGGGGTGTGGAGGAACCGTGATGCTACATGTTACCTGCTCTCCCAGTCACATAATGTCTCTGTGGGTTGGGAGACTTGTGGCTCTGTACTCTGCTGTCAGACACCTTGTGTTTCTCATCTTCCTTATAAAACCTGAACTTGTTTCACACTTATGTGTAATGAAAGTTTTGTGGATCAGATCTTTCGTTGTCTGTTTTAAGATAATGAAGTGGAGACAGGAAAGGGAGGGGGAGCACTTGTTTTGTGTGAGTGAGGCAGATCGATATGCTAGTGCTGCAATGATTTTTTTTCACATCAGATGCATGAGTGAATCCTGACATACATGTGTGTGTGTGTGTGTGTGTGTGTGTGTGTGTGTGTGTGTGTGTGTGTGTGTGTGTGTGTATGTATGTAAACAGTAAACAGTAGGATGCGAATGACTGTAAAGTGACTCTGCTTCCCTCATGTACAATACAGTGTGATATTAGCATTAGCATCATGTTGATGTGTGTTTGTGTATTTGTTCAGATGGCCTGAATCAGTGATAACCTCTGGTGTGGTGGAAGCTGTGTGCGGCTGTCTGCTGGTTAAGGCTGAGATGGCTGAGAGGGATGCCCGAAGCCCCGTCCAGGCTGAGCACATGGTGCTGGACGAGTTTGGATGCTGTCTCTCACAGATTGTTGAGGCCATGTTCGAGAACAGCACAGACTGATGCTTCAGAGTTACACTGTGGAGACACCTCTGTGTCATAGTTCAAAACGTCACCTGGTTAGCATCTAACAAAAGCAGCTGTGTTTTCAGCCGGCCCAGCATGGATATTTGGTTTCATACAGTGGGGTTTTGGAGGATTTATAGGTGACGACAGATTTTCTCTTGAATCTGTGCACACAAAATTGCTTTAATTTCCACTCCATCAGTATGAGTTTATTTCCAGGGTTTACGTGGAGTGGAGTGAATTTCTCATTTTACTGTTTGAAGTTAATACCAGAGTTCAGGAGTTTGTTATTTGTAATGTAGTATTATTAGTCTGTATGATTTCTATTGTCAAACTGTTGAGTGTTGAACATTCAGAAGCAGGTTTGACAGTTTAGACCAAAAATACTGTAAAACATTTTTCTAAGTCATTGTCTTTAACACGTTTCTGTTCTTTAGCAATAAAATGAACAGACCAATCTGTACATATAAATCAAAGTAAGAAATGTTCAAACTTTAACTTATTTAATTTATTCATTCTTATGTATTCACATGGTTGTTGTTACACTTGTTATGTACAGTATTGGCCTATTTTAGATTTTTAAGTTATATTTATTTATTTACTTTTAGCTTAGAAAATAATCAAATGTACAGGTTGAACAGGTTCATTAGTGTGAATGCTGTTAAGCACTTAGGTTTTTCTTTTTCCTTTTCTGACTTTATAATGGCTGTTTATTGTGTAGACTGTTAGGAGTGGGTGATGGAGAGCAGCTGTGAAATATTAAAAATAAATATCTTTAACATGCTCTCAATACCACAGATTTTACTCCTCATACATAAGTTTGACATTAAATCGTAGGAAAATAAGCGACTTAGCAACTACTATGTTTTTTAATACTCCTACTATTACCGCTTTTACTGACTTTTTTCTTCCAGGTATTTCATTTTAGATTTATGCATTTTCAGCAGTGTTATCATATTCATTTCAGCTGTCACCATTTCCACTGCATTTTCAACAGGAAATGTACTTTTTCTAGTTCCATTTATTTATTTATTTATTTATTAATAAAGATGCCACACATTGATTAGCATGTTTGTGTGCCCCTGTTAGCCAGCTGGCCCATTTTTTAACTGCAGTCCTTTGGCGAGATGTTTTGAAACCAAAATAAAAGTAATATTTATGACATGTGTTGTCTCACTGGCCACTGTACTGGATGTACAGGGTCCTGGATGAAGAGAATCTTCATTTAATTGTGGGTGAAACATGTAGTAAACCAGGATCCTGTGCATCAGTTCCACAGCCGAGTGTCCTCGTGCAGCTCCGCCCAACTTCACCATCGGTTCCACGGCCGTGTGCCAGGCAAGGCGTGGCTTGAGTTATAGAAACTTTATTTAGTCAGAGTGTCGAGAAACATTAAAGAGAAGCATTTTGGATTTTTATAACAAAAGTTAATTTAGGGTGAGGACTCATTTCATGAGTTTTTATAATATTTTCTCTTAATTTAATACTGATTAATACTTTTATTCTGGTGTTGCTGGAGTTTTAACCTGTCAAAGTTAAACGTGGCCAAGTGCACAATGTCCCCGGGGCCCAACACTCTGCATTCCTGGTTTTTTGGCCCCTTTGTCAAAATCTATTCTGAATGATTTGACTTTATTATTTATTCCTTGGATGGTAAGGAGGTGCCCAGCAACAAATAGTTGCCCCAGGGCCACTAACAGTGTAACCCAGCCATGCTGACTTGCTCAGATGTGTTTGTTTTGTGTTTGCTCTGCTTCATATCTTTATATAATCCAAATCCAGTTTATTAAATGATGAAGGCAGTGGAGGTAACGAGTGTTGCTGAGCTGTATGATCTTTCAGACATAAGGTCATTTCCTGATTCTGGGAACCCTCTAATAGAAATAAAAACATGAAATACCTCTGTTTTTTATTCGCTGTGACAACATCACACACAAACACAAAGCCCAGCAGTCACACAGCAGGTCCATAGTATTGATGTTCCTCGGTTCAGATCACGGCCGTGACGTCAGCCTGTGTTTTTGTGCTGTTTTTGAGCCTCTAGTAAACAGGAGTCCTGCCAGGCCTCACAGGGAGCAGGATCGAACCCGTTACTGTGCTGATGGGGGATATAAGCAGCCCGGAACATTGGTCTCAGCCACACACACACACACACATGCTGCGACTGGACCGGCTGCTCTCACTGTGGCAGATATGGTGAGTTTTGTTTTTACACTCAGTCTAAGTTGACTTTCTTCTGTCTTTCTGTCATTGTAGATATGTCAGCTTTTTCTTATTCTTTAGTTATTCTTTAATGAAATGAAATAATAATCTACATTTGAAATGTAACTTGTTTAATTTGTGTAAACTTTGTTCAAATTAATTCATAATTTAATAAATACTCATGGCATGATAATGACTGGTTACGATAATTTAATTTACTTATATCCTGATGCTAATTCTCCTAATATACTCCATTTGATTTAAATTTGACCTTTTCTGTTCTTAAATGTTTTGCTATTACACACAAGTATTCAAGTTACTTAGTTATTGATGCAACATTTTTTATTCATAATTTATTAAATATGATATAAATGACTAGAGCGTTGCAATTTTTTTTTCCTAAAGAAAGTCATGAAAATATTTGCTTTAACTGGGATGAAGTTAAGTATAAATAAGAAAACTCTGCTTAGATACAACGAACATCAACATTTATTTTCAATTAATAAATAAGTATTACAATGACCTGATTAATAACAGCAATATTAAAAAGTGAACGCTTTTCATACACAAAAAGGTGAGGCAAGGTGGGCAGTAAAACAATTTAAGGATGAAAACAAGATAATATAAGATAATATATAAGCATGATAATGAGAACTACAACAGCAAAAACGTTTTTTATAGCCACCAACACCATCATTTTCCAAGTGTTAAGTTTTAAAACTTAAAATATAATCTAAAATAAAATGGCACTATAACAGTAATGAGATCAAATCAAGAGTAAAAGTCTTATTAATGTCCTCAGGTTCAGAGGTATGAACACACACAGAGCTGCGTCTGAAATCACTCCCTCATTCACTCCTCCACTGCTCCTTTTACAAAACACTCATTTACTCCACAGTGAGCAAACTAGGATAGGTGGAGTCACTTAACAGTCATTTTAATCTATAAAACACAACGGAGCATTACATCGTGGTAGCAGAAAGTAGTGGACACCTTTATGAGCACTACTGTTTTGTGGATACATTTGCACACTCAGAATTCAGACACTCAAATAAATTGTTTGTCCGTAAAGATTTCAGACACAGAAGTCCTGCAGTGATTCCTCAACGTGTGTTCAGAGCACTGTTGAGTCCCTCTGGAGACGAGTTTTTAATATTTGACTCAAGACATCATTGTATATGGTAATTCAGGTGGCAGTGATGCATCTTTCTGTTTTCAGCACTGCTGTGTCTACCTCAGGGACACATCCAGAGAAATATTCAAGGGGTGGCAATGAGACTTAAAGGGGTGGCAAACATACATGCAGGTTTAATCACAAACAATATTAACATTTGCTTGAAAAAGCAGATGAGGATATTTTAACTCAAAAACATGACGTTATTGTTGCATGCAAATATGACATATAGATATATCTAACGGTGGAAAAGACGGCAATAAATTGTTCAAATCTTCAAACATTTTTCCAAATACCTCTTTTTTCACTGAACATAAACCATCAACTAAAATGTGTCCAGAACAGATCGTTAAATTAAATGTGTTCAAGTGTGATCTGCTGCTCCATTCACTTCACTCAGACTTCAGAGCTGAATGGAACAAGAGATTGTAAATATCCATCCAGCCCAACTTTTCATCCATATATTTTGAACTAAAATCGTCCAAAACTGGGGTGGCAGCTGGGGTGGTAAGGCATCTTTTAGTGGTGGTAACTACCACCGCATGCCACCCCTCTAGTTCCGCCCCTGCTCTTCGCCATATGTCTACCAAATGACACATTTCACTATATCTTATAAAAGCTATTTATCATCCAGTCCAGGAGTATATCCCCATTAAAGGGATAGTTCACACAAAAAATGAAAATTCAGTCATCATCTACTCACCCTCATGCTGATTAAAGGTGTGGTGTGATTTGGATTATGCCAGACGAGCAGTATGAAGGCACTTTATGTTTTTTTCCATTCACTTCCATTGTTTGTGAGATTCTGCAGCACTGTTTTCCTGTGAAACTCCAGCAGTGTTTTGTGGACTAACAAAATGAACCCAACCCTCAAATGGCATGAGAGTGAGTACATAATGACTGAATTTACATTTTTGGGTGAACTATCCCTTTAAACAGATAACAGATCAAATATGTTCAGTGCTATAGTACTTTTTCTTTCTTCAGATGAAATGAAGCACAAGGCTTGTTGAGATGCATCTACAGTGACTCTGCTGTCTGACTTCACTCCACCACTGTGTCTGAGTGACCTCAGAGTTCATGACTTGTGTTGTTTCTGTCTTCTTGTTCCAGAAGATCAAACTAATAGTTGTCTGCACTTGTACTTTATTCGTCTCACTGTTGGTAGAGTCCTGTCAAACACAGAAGGTAAACCTCAACAGTTTCTCATGTTTCCCCTGCTGTTGTGTAGCACACACACTTACCAGATCAAACTGTTCCCTTCTCTTCTGTTTCCCCTCAGCTGAATGTCCACTGGGGTCCTCAGTCCATGATGTACTTAAAGGGAAAACGTGAGTTAAACCACAAAGCAGACTTTCTGCTGTCACTGCACTGAATTCAAATGATCCATCATCCATCATTTGTTAACTCTGTCCATACAGTCAGACGTCCAAATCTGCTCCAAATATAATCATTTGTATCATTATGATACGGAGCAAATTTGCTGTAAGTTTGTATTTAACCTCTTTAACTTTACATTTATTTTCTAAATTTAAGTAATCTGAACTGCACACAGCTTTCAGCTCTGCTTCACAGCCTTCATCAGCTGCTCTGTTGTCATCAGGTGACCTGATCACATAACCCCATTAGTAGCTTTCAAGCTGAAATTGTTTTTCACACTGAATGTATCACAAAATATGTAAAATCATTAATATGTGAAGATTCATTAAAACTCATTGATGCTTAAAGGGATAGTTCACCCCAAAATGAAAATTCAGTCATTATCTCCTCATCCTCATGTTTGAGTTTCACAGGAAAACAGTTGCAGTGTTGCCCCAACATGCCAAGCTGATGAAAAATGTTTTTAGCCTGAATCTTCACTGTAGATCCTTAACTTGGAGCCACGTTCATGTGCACACGCACACTGTCTGAACTGTGTGTGTGTGTGTTGTGACAGTGTGTAAATGGCATGTTGGGTCTTAAGGAGACTTGGATTTTTTTTTTTTTAAATTTTGGGTGAACTATCCCTTTAAAGAAGGTTGATAAGTGCACAGCAACATATGAGTCTAAGCCTGCGTCTGCTGTCTGTGTTCAGATGGCAGGAGGTTTGTTTCAGAGGATGACAGCAGTGTTTTGAAGCAGGGTCTGCAGGGCTGGTATGCAGCACTCAGAGGTACAGTACCACTTCACTCCAACTCACTCTGTTGTCTCAGGCTTTGTTTCCTTAAAGCTTTGCTTTTTTCCATATAACCAATGAATCAAATCGCTAGTGACAAACCCACAGAGTGCTCATATCAAATTCTGCAGCCCTACTGGACCTTTCTGCCTCTATTAGCTTATTGCCTGTTTTTGCAGCATGTTTACTGTATGGTTGAGTTTCAGCTCAGTCTGAGGTGGTCTGGGGGAAGGGTGGCTAACTTTTTAGACCTTAGATACGACAGTCAGTTTTTGTACAGCTGTCTAACTTACATTAGATTCATCTAAGAGCACTACAGAGCAGTCTATAATCTCCCTATGAAACCAGCCCTGGGTATATATTTTTTGTATACAGTATATCATATGCAGCAACAATTGCATTTTCATTCCATTTTCTGGCAGATACTGACCATCATCAGCACAACATCCAGATCATGTAACTCTACACACAGAAACAGGCTGTTCAAACATTAATGACCAATCAGGAGGAACAATGAACTCTTCAGACTGTTGTGACAGATGTGTATATATACATATATATATATGTATATATATATACACACATATATATTATCACAGAGTAGTGGCACTGTTCAGTTATTGTGCATTATTGTAGTCAGTCAGCAGTGCACTATTAGCACTACTAGCATAAATATGGAATAAGTTCAGGGGTTATTAAGGGTTTCATTACAATTGCATGATGTGTAAATTGTGTTTAAAAAAAGTTACAAGACAATGAATTTATCACACACAAGACCATCATCCATACAGTCAGTGTGGCCCGCTGAAGCATATGCATTCTGTAAAGAGGAGCTTGTCACACACTGAACACTGAAGTCCCCAAAAGTTTTTATTGATGGTTCAGCTTACAAGTTCATCAGGGAAACATGCTGGACCTTTAAAGTGATATTCCACCACTGAATAATAGTCCACTCAGTATGTACTCACCACTATGCTGATGTGATGATGGGTGAAGGTCTTCAGTTCACAAAACAGTCCTGGAGTTTTAGGAGAAACAGGGTTGCATCTAATGGCAGTGAATGGTGAGCAAATAGAGACGAGATATTTTCACGTGCGTCCATTAAGAGATATATGAAGTCTTGCAAGATCGACGCCATGTTTACATGCTACCTGGGAGGCTACAGTTGACATTTCTGCATTTTATCCGTGGTCACCATTCACTGCCATTGTACTGGATGAGGCTGCTACCCTGTTTCTCCTAAAACTCCAGGATTGTTTGGTGAACTGAAGACCTTCACCTATCATCACATCGGCATAGTGGTGAGTCCATACTGAGTGGATGATCATGTAGTGGTAGAATATCCTTTTATAAAACGCTGCATCAGCAAACATTTTTGGGAGTGTTTATTCAAATTTCAGTGTGTGGACAACCTGTCCTCCTTTACTTTGTCCTGCACATTATCCACTTTTTTGGCTTTTGTATGCACTAATGTAAAATCATAGATATTATAAAGTATTATAGTACATCCAGATCCAGCAGAAGCTATTATAAAATATCACTACTTGCATTATGTTACAATAAACCCTGTGAAAACATTTACTGATACTGATGTTATAATTATGCCAGGTTTGTATTGATTTTTGACATATGTGTGTGTGTGTGTGTGTGTGTGTGTGTGTGTGTGCGTGCGTGCGTGTGTGCTTGTGTGTGCAGACATCCAGAGGCTGCAGCCGCAGGACTCTAGTAAACCCTCAGAGAAAGTCCTCATCCACTACCTCCAGGACAGATGAGACCCACTGAGTCAGACTGTCCACTTGTGGGAACTAAACTAACAATTCACTGAGAACACGTCCAAAATAGCACAACTCATCTGACATCACAGCTGACAGGGTCCAGTTTGTATTGAAGGTGACAGGCAGAGACAACACAACCAGCCCATCAGCAAGGTATCCTGCTAACTCTGCTAATGGAGTTGCAGTACATGAATATTATGAATATTACAATATAAAATCGAAATATTTCCCTCACTTTTGCAGTTTGAGTCTCACTTAATTGTTATGTTTACCTGTTTGTATTTTTCATGCATGGATTACATGTGTTTGTTCTCTGTACAGATTTCTGCTTGCTGTATATAAGGCAACAGAAAAAGACTAAATAAACAATGCCTGTGTCTTTCTGGCTGCAGTGTGTCTGTTTGACCACCAGAGGACAGCAGTCGATCACAGAGAACCTGTGAGATAAACGGTGACGTGAAGGGGGATCAGGCAGCAAAGACCATATAGAAAATATATATATCATTAAGCATCAACCTGCATATATTCACTGGAAAAACTGCTGGTATGTGACTGCTGACTGAGGAGGTGTAGCTAATGTTATTTGGTCAGTGTACTTAATGATCAAATCAAATCAAATCAAATTTTATTGATATAGCGCCAATTCACAACAAAGTTGTCTCAAGACACTTTACATGTAGAGTAGGTCTAGACCACACTCTATAATTAATAATATAATAATATAATGATGTGGTCAGTGTGATAAATGACCCCAAACTACAGTGGATGTCTCGAAGATATATTAAAAATATTTAAGGGTGGCTGAAATAATTTGTATAAATCTATACAAAATGCCTAAAATGAAAACAGAAACTATAAAATTCAAATAAGAGACTGAGAAGTTTCAAACATTTTCTCTGTGAGGTGGACTGTAAATAAGCACCTGATGACTGCACGTAATTACAAGGTTTAAGTTCTTAAAGGGGTAGTTCAACCAAAAATGAAAGTCAGTCATTCATTGGTGTCATTCAGTCATTATCTGCTTACACTCATGCTGATTGATGTTATTAGTCCACAAAACACTGCTGGAGTTTCACAAGAAACAGTGTTGCAGAATCTCCCAAACAATGGAAGTGAATGGTGAGCAGTTTTCAAACAAGTGGGAAGAAAATCTGAAATGCCTCCATACTGCTTGTCCGGCATAATCCAATCTCCTAAAGTCCCAACATGCTGTTTGCACACAGTCACACCACACACACAGTTCAGACAGTGTGCATGTGAACGTGGCTCCAAACTAAGGTTCTACAGATTCAAGGTAAAAACATGGTGTAAATAACATTTTCTTAGTCAACTTGGCATGTTGATGTCAAGACTTAAGCAGACTTGAATGACCCCAGATGAGCAGTCTGGAGGCATTTGTGTTTTTATTCTGTTGCTTTTTCTGTTTGAAAACTGGTCACCATTCACTTCCATTGTTTGGGAGATTCTGCAACACTGTTTTCCTGTGAAACTCCAGCAGTGTTTTGTGGATTTAAAAACCTGACCTTCTGTCAGCATGAGGGTGAATAGATAATGACTGAATCTTTATTTTTTATTCCTTAAAGTGTTCCACACAACATTGTACTGAGCTGAAAGGTGGACACAAACATGACCCCTAATAAATACCAGTTTTGATCTGTGACTGATGTCCACCCTGTCAGTGCTGCACTGTGATTTTATCTCATTAGCTCCACAGGTTGATAGCAGGTTAGTCTCTCCTCTGAGATTCTGTTTCAACAAATGAAGAAAACACTGAATTCACAGGGAAAAGCTTCCAGATGATGTAAAGAAACATACATTCTACATACATGCTCCTGGCCTGTCCAGTTTTTCCCATAGAGCATATTTTTAGTTGCTATTTTTGGCAGTGTTTCCCAAACTTCTTTCTGAGGACCCACTTTTGAAGAACGACAAACCATCATGACCCAAACCACAACAGACCATATTAATAAATTCTGGTAAAACTTAATTTGTGCATAAATTAATGTTCCTCTACTAATACTACTGTATTATAAGACTGTAATTAAGTTGCTACTAAATTTCTTTTGTCTTTTTATTTATTTGGCGATCCAAATAAAATCTCCTGTGACCCACCTGTGGGTCCTGACCCAGTGTTTGGGAATGACTGATTCAAGTCACAACTGGCCCAACAAAGTCAGTGAAATTGAAAGGAAACAAATTGATAAAGCTTGTTATCAGCCTGCTGCTTTATCCTCTCACCTCTCTCGAGTGTTTACAAAGCAGCGGCAGGTTCGTCTGATTTGGAGGAGGGCACATAAAGATATTGGAATGAATAATCCATAATATGCTCTTCATGAGAACTCATCCAAACAGAACTTCTAAGTGCCTGTGTTGCCTGTGTTGGAGAAGTCAGTGAAGTCAGATGGAGAGCAGCATGGTGAGCCTGTGGAACAGGCTGCAGTGAAACACTGGGATCTGTCTGCTGGGGTGAACAGCCATCAGACATATTTGACGTATTAGAGGAGTGTGAGCTTGAGGTAAATTATTTCAAAAGAGCAAAGGTAGAGTTTAAATACCAAACTCAGGTTAAATGCCTAAAGTGAGATCTTATGTTTATTCAAGAAAGTCTACAAGTGTAAAAAAAAATATGTTAAGTATAATTTGGCCAAAAGTCAGAGATCAGTGTGTGCAGACTTCAGATGTGGTTTATTAACACTACATATAGAAACAGAAGATACAGAGGTGTAAGTGAAGAAGAGAGAATCTGTGGTTTTTGTGAGCTAAATGAGGTGGAGGGTGAAATTCATTTTATTCTGTTCTGTCCCTTATATTATGATTTGAGACAAATATTGTTTGAATGCTCCTGATTTTGATTTGATATATTTTGATCATGTTTTATAGAGTGTTTGGTTGTTCTGTGTTTGTGGGGCTGTGATTGTTTGTTTGTATTGTGGGATATCTCCTTTAGCAATATTTGAAAATAAAATATTCATTCATTCATTCTAGTGGATGAGATTTTAAAACATCTGTGTTATAGTTGTTTTCTCTTGAGACCCAACAGACGTCCAGCAGCTTCGCCACACTATCAGGTAATGAGGAGGCTGTTGTAGAATGTAAAAATATTCTTACTCCTTCTGTATTATGGGTCGGTCACATGACCCCAGCTTCAGTCCCTCAGGAGCCAGTGTTGTACTGCAGGTTGTGGCAACATCACTGTATGAATGAAGGCATTTTGCAGAGCTGTACCCTGATAAGCTGCTGTGGCTGCTTATTAAACCAGATCCAGAGAACCTCCATCTGCACACTGTGACCTCCCTGTTTCTCTCTCTGTCTCTCTCTCCACCTCTGAGCTCCATTTCCTCGAGCCACATAAACAGTCTCTATTAGCTTCAGTTAAGAAAATAGCAGCAGTGCTTGTTTTAGCTAATCCTGTATTGGATATCACCTCTGTTTGGACTGATCACATTTCAGCACGCTGCCGCTGCTGGTATCGCTGCAGACATCTCTTCATCCCATCTGTCTTCAGCAGGAAGGCTGAGAGAGAGCGACGTGTGAACTTCAACCTGCGTTCATGATGAAGGAGGTCTGGAAGGATGGACTGAAGGCCATGAAAGAGTACAGTACCATGCTCAACTGCTGCTGTGCTGCCCCCTGCTGGCTGAAACAGAGGAAACTATGTACACTCACTCTGTAAAAGCTTGAGGAAAAGAGACTTTCACATGGATTAAAATACAGGTAACCAAGAGAGAAAGGATGGGGACAAGAGAAAGGGAGGAAAGAAATAAAAAATAGAGGAATATTATGCAAATGAGAGAAATTTAAAAATGACCAGAGGGGGGAAAGAAAAATAAGGAGGGTGAAAGAAAGAAAAGACAAATGTTACGAACCCCACGTTGGTGCTATTTAACAAATAATGTGTAATATTAAATTAACACCAAATTAAATACGGCAAAAAGGTTAACTTAATCCACTAAATCAAATAAACAATTCACACAAAAGACAACAAGTGCCTTGCTAGCTGGAGTAGCCAGCAAAACACAGACACAGAAGACAGACAACAAATGCAGACCGCAGACCGCAATCTGCCGAATGGCCCACTGGCCCTGAAATGCTGCACTCTCCCAGCTTATATCACCCAGGCCCTGATTGCAGAGTGGCTGCAGCTGCTGCCAATCACTGCATCCACACAGAGGGGGGAAGGTGCAGTACCTGGGCAGAGGAGAGCAAGCACACAAACACATCGTGGCACGTAACACCCCCTCCCATAAGATCAAACTAGCTAGTTTGAATAATACTATACACGTGCCACAACCACCACTAAACACAAACATCAACAAAAGGGTTGTCATACTTACTGAGCGACTAGCTGTAGCATCAAAGCCAGACACATACATACCTGCTGAGCTACGCTAATTGAGCTATGCTAATGCCCAACTGCAACCACTCAGTACAAAGCACAAGCACATGGT
>JAJHUR010133579.1:9399-20047 GCA_027495735.1 Lutjanus campechanus | reverse complement strand
GCGACCATGTAGCTTTAGCATAACCACAGCTCAGAGCACAATGTGGCTTAAAAGGAAGTAAAAAGGGAGAAATTGACCCTGTTAACGTAATAAAAATTTATGAAATATATGTTTTCAAACATAAATTAATTAAATAAAGACACTAATGGGACAACTGGACCCCAGTGACGCTAATGTAAGTTTGACTCAAACGCTGGATTACACTCCCAAATGGACTGTGGACATGGACAGGTAGTAATAAATTACTATTTCCTGGGGTCCGACTGGAGGACACATTCCACACTCATTCCACGCTCAGCATTAGATATGCATACTGAAATGGACAGAGCCCTCTGTCCGTATTGGCAGTTATTTTATCCATATTTCTGCATGTTTTCTGAAAGCTTGCAGATACAGACGTACTGGAGCAGGACCTACTGTAGTCATGGGGGAAGTGTAGCAGTAGAGCCAATAGCTCAAGCAAGACACGACCACAGGATACGAAAAAGAAGTTTTAAAATATCCAAAAATACTGGAAATGACATTCGTGAAAAGAATCCTCCATCCACATATTTTGACTCTGAGCGGTGCCCTCTCGTAGATGTATTGCTTAACATCCGTGCCAATGTAAAGGACGCATGGAAGTATGAGCACAGTGACCGATACATCGTTTAAGATGTATGTATATATTTTCTGACACAACGGGGGTATAAATGAGCCTCTATACTGTCAAATGGATGTGTACAAAGACACCACAGATGTGTAGCGGTAAAATACCACTTTCTGTTGTCCACTTGGAGGAGACATTCCACACGTGCACAGTAGATTAGCATCTACAGGATCAGCATAGTGGCCGCGCAGACAAGTCAGCGGACGTGTCCGTGCCATCACAGAGCTTACGTGTATACTGTCCCCTTCAGTATTTTCACCTCTGTCACAATATGCATACTGACAATACTTAGTCAGTTTCTTCTTCTAGCTAGCTGAAGATCCATGGTTGATAGTGTGTGAAGTAATACCATAAAAAGTTTATGGCACAGAACTGAAATGAAAGAGGTGCCGTTCTCCCAAGTACAATATATGCCATCAAAATGATTTTGGAGTTGCTATTTTAAAGGACCAGTGTGTAGGATTTGATGGCATTTAGTGGTGAGCTTGCAGACTGCAAACACATCCCCTCACTCTCCCCTTCCAAACATGTTGGAAACTTGCACACAACATTAGAATCCATATCTAGAGTCAGTGTTTGGTTAGTCCATGCTGGGGATTATACACTAATGAAAACATAAGTGACTATTATATTCCAATTCTGACATATTCTGCCCATAAATCTCTGTAAATCTCACACACTGGACCTTTAAATCATTTATGTTAGGTGGAACAAATTGACTTGGGACTTGAGTGCCACAGACAGAGGAGGGAAATTTGCAAGAGAACACTGTTTGTTTTTGTCTTTTCATGGTATTTATATTCAATGAGATAAATGGACATTTAAGTGTGCAATACATTCATGCACACACACATCTATGTATTTATAAAGGCACCGTAGGCATTCTCATCAGCATGGGGGACAATTGTTTTAGCGCTTAACACATCTACCGAGCTCACCTTTCAACATCAAGGACATCATGAACACAGCTTTTTCATTACCAGATACCATTTGCAGATTTTCAGAGCCAAAAGTATGTACAAATGATCATTATGTATCTATTTTATGAAAAACTGCAGCATAGTGGTGGGAATACCCTTTTTGCCATCTTGATGAACAAGTATGCAAATCACAATGGTGTGAACATGAGGAGAAAGTCTCCCCATTAGTCAGCCACATTTCCACTCACTTCCCCAGTGTTTATAAAACTCGGAGATGTCAGTCATCTAAAATTAGATGAGTGTGCGGAAAAACATGTTGGTCTTGGATATTTATGGAGATGTGCTGCAGGAAACAAGACCTCTCCCCGTAAGAGTGAGTATTTTTTTTCAGAGGAATGAGATAAATTGCATATTTCATCTTTTTTATTCCAGGTGTCAAGCTTGGCAGAAATTATCCTGCGCCTGCCTTGATAACCTCAGACATCTTCCACATTGTAACAATAACAGCAGTTATCACCTCGGATTTACAACATTAGGGAAAGTGAATTACAATCCCTTCCAAACCTTGTGTAAAACAGAGTCTAATCCTTATATTCATTGTATGAAAAATTAAATCCTGTTTGCCTGGTTTTACGTCATGCCTCTATTATTCCCTGTGTGAATAACAGTCTTTTCTGGTCGCCTAATATCTGATAAGCAGGGTAATTTTCCCACTCTTGAATCCACAGGCTTTGCAGTAATTTTCCAATACAAGGGCTGTAATTATGCTGTCAGACCTGTCTCATGCTAAAGAAAGCTGTTGTGGGAAATGCAAGGCCTGCAGGCAACCCTGCTGGATAATTGAGGGCAGCTCACAGTGGCAGTGATGTTTTTTTTTGATTGAAGATTTAATGTTACTTTGCATCCAAGAGGAGGATGTTGGTTATCGACCGCCTATAAAGACTGTAAGGCCAAGGCCAGGATCTGAAGCTATTGATCTGTAAGGAAAGCAGAGTGGCAAGGAGCTGTGTTCAGGTGCTTCTGTGGGATAGGTCAGCAAGGTCACCTGGGCCAGGCCAGGCCAGGCCAGGCAACGCCGTGACGCTGTGTATATTTGATATGCAAAAACAGATTCATTGATTTTTCATCGGGGTATTAGGATTCCGATCGTGCTAAGTGCGAGGCGAAATGCCATCCAAAGCGGATCTCGTTTTCAAAGACGGGGAAAGGGGCATTGGATTTCAAACTGAGAGATTTCATGCTGTTTTCCTATTGAATGGAGGCTGAGAGGAAGAGATATGGGTCCGGGTGCTGAGGGGAGGAATAACAGCCACTATACCCCTGACAAATTCATTATGTTACAGTCCCCTTCAAGGTTTTTGCTATTTTATTCTCTGCTGGCGTATTAAGAATCTTATGCCCTTTTATAAGAGTTTTTGAAAGTCCATTCACAGCCTAACCTATACCTCTTCTTCGTTAAATAGCAGCTAAAGAGAGACTTTAAAAATGCCCTGACGTTATTTAAAACTTTCTTTCTTGTAACGTATGGTCACTGATGTCGTTCTTGGGCAGGATTATAGGTTTCACTTTGCATTCATGTCTTGTCTGACAAACGTAGAGGGAACGCTGTGGTATATGTCTTAAATATAATCTGGTTATTGTCAAATGCATTTCTGCACATAGAGCAAAATGTATCGCCAAGCCCTAACAAAGCTCTTTCCTTTGAATTTGTGTTGGAGGACACTCACTGTCCCAAGAGAGAAGCTTCTTCATCTATCATCAGACAGGCTGATTTTGGGGTTGCAGCAGCGATACAGTCCCCAAGCCTCGCTCCTTACGGATGCAATGTGGCGACACTGCAGAAATCTGTTCGCTAAAAATAGTGCCCTCTATAAATGGTGCTTGTGATGCACAGCTATGGTTCTTTTCTTGTTTCCTTGAGATGCTCTCAAGAGGATGAGGCACACATTAAAATGTCAGCAAGGAGGGATCGATTTCACTTCTTAAATGACACCAATTTTGTGTGGGGTTTGCTGATTGGCTGTTGATGGAGGAGGTAACACCAGGAAAAAACTGTCTGTATTTGGAAAATAATAAAAAAAAATCTTAAGCCTCACTATTGTGCTAACACATTTCATCCTTCCACCTCTGTCCAGGGAAACATGGGAATATGCTGTCTAAAGGAAAATTCTGGCATTTTTCAACCTGTGATTAATAGCTCATGCTAATTTTACACTTACTACCTTAGTTGTAGGCATGGCGCTGATCTGATACTGCTCTGATAGTATTGGTATCAGTCTGATACTGGAAAGAAAGAAAAAGTATAATCCAATATGATCCATTAGCATAAATTATCCCATACATTAACTCTGAGTGACATGCCTTAGACAGAGATATGTCACACACAAGATTTATTTTAATTTTCAATGTCTAAATGGTGCTGACCAATCAAAAGGCCTTTAAATGCTGCCTGTGAAAAAATTAAAATCATAAGAATTTAAATCATAAGAAACATTGCATGACTGATTCATGTTGTATTCTATGAATTTCTTAATTCTTTTGAACTATTTGTTTCACAGTTCGAGCATGATGGTTTTAGATGGCTAGATTACACAGTGTAGCCATACAAATGTGTTATTTATAGCGTTGTTATTTAAGAGAGGGAAGAAGACAGTATCTGATTAATATTGTATTGGCAGATACTCAAGGTTGCGGTATTCGTAACAGAATCAGACATGAAAAATTTGTATCAAGTCATCCCTACTCAGCTGTCGTGAATTGGGAGATGCGATTCTAGCCAGCAAGCCTCCTAAAGGTTTCCAAATAAGCTTAATTTTTACATCAAATATATCTCCAAATCCAAACAAAAATTAAACACAGATAGACCCCCGAATTACATGTTTAGCCAACTGCATATTGATTTACCAATGGGGCAACCAGCTGGCTAAGCTAGCTGTTTTGTTAGCCAACTGGTTAATCTGCTGTAGCCTAATATGTATTACTTACAGCTTTATGTATGGCATTATTATACTTTATCAGGGCCAAACAGGTATTACAAAAATATCCGGAGAGATTTCTCTTGCTTAGCTATAGCTATCACTGTGGTAATTGCCATATGGAGATCTGCCTGTTTTACTCAGCAGGCCTTTTCTTCCAGTAGATTTTTTTTACGGAGGTGAAACACAGTCCCAGCATGGCAATGTTAATCAGAGCCACACAATTTTTTTGTTGTAACACAGCTTAGATCACTCACCCGTGGACAGATATTCCAAGTCTGTAATCCAAAAGTATCACTCTTTCCAGCAGGTTGTAGAGACCAGTGACGGAAGAAACTATTAGTTTCATGAAGCTTGTTGTCTTGCGTGGTGGTCCTCTGCTCTGTCCCCAGTCTTTGTCTCTCCTCCTGTATTTGATTTAGTTCCTCATATTCTGGTCAGAGACAGTATAATAGATAGTGGATGTTTCTGAAGAGTATGGTGGGTCTGTCCATCACCATCCTGGCAGCGCCTGACCCTGCTTAGACAAAAATGTGCAAAGAGATGGAGTTTGGGTGGAGCAGAGGCAGTGGAATGAAGCTGATAGTGGTTAGTTATTTGTGATGGTACCCACCTATTCTCAAAGTAGGCTTAAACAGGTGCGTTATATGAAAATTCACCACATGTACAGAAAAATTAGCTACAGAGACCAAAATCTTTTTTGTACTAGGCTGTAAAAAATTTCTGCTGTCCTTGGCCTTGCAAAATCCACTGGATAACCTGTTTACTACTACTTTCTAAGCATGCGGACATGCTACAGTTGTTTGATTAATTGGCAAGTTGCCTCAGACATTTATCTGGTTAGCTTCAATAAGCCTTTTTTTTTTTACAGCTGACATTTTGAAGGAATTTAATTTCACAAACCAAAAAGTCCTATTTCTAACTGGATTTTGCCAGCAACTATTGCCAGTAGATTCTAACAGATCTAGTTAGCTAGCTAGTTAAGCTGACGTTAGTTCTGTGAATGCTGCCAGTCAGTAGAATTTGTCCGAGCTGTTCTTAAACAATCCGTCAAAAACAGTGAGGAAAAAAAGGAAATACAGAAAGAGGGCAGGGTCTCTGCAGATACAACCACCTCACACTTCTGATGGGGTCATACAGTGAGTGATGATTGAAAGAGATAGTGTGATATGTGTCTCTTAAAAATGTTGCAGATTATACCTTTAAGGTTTCCAGCTGATGCCTTCTTAAATGGTCAATTATGAGAATAAAACTCAGTTTGAAACAAACTGTCATTTCCAAGTCTAAACGGTCGCAAGAAGCTCCACTATGAATAAATACAATTCTAATCCATTTATTAGCTTTTTTGCACACTTTACAATCAAGGATTAGTCAAATATCCATTGGCATTATATACTCTACCTACACAACATCATCTATCCAACACATAATGACAACATTGGACAAAAAGTTTTACAATGGTGAACAGATCTATAGGCAGTGCTTTCCTCATTTTAGTTAGTCTCAGTCATAGCACACCAGTTTTACCCATCACACAAAATAGTGAACTGAACGTTTGTTTGATATTGCATAATTATGCTAAGGGTGAAATGACATGCAGTGCCGTTATCGAAGCCTACTATAAGTATATGTTGTGTTATCAGTGGAGTTAAGTGATATTCCATTGCTAACTCACAGCACCATCTGGGTACATCCATGTTTAAAAAACAGCTATTGTGGGCAATCGCACATACAGTAGATGTGACAGGTTGATGGATTGAAATGATGTTGCCCCTGAGGTTGCTTTGTTGCTTCAACTAGTGATATAGTAGCCTTTAGTACGACTGGTCCCCCGGCTCTCTCAAGTGAGAACAGGGTTAATAGTGATGTAAGCCCCAACAGGAGTAACCTGATTTACACATGTGCATATCATACACAACACTGTGCATACTTTACAGATCAAGGACTCACACTGCCTTGTACCTTGTGTGCTCAGCTAGTCATGCTGGCGGGAAAGTGGCCAAAGTTTTTGTTTTTTTTAATACAGTATGTGTCTTAGAGGGTGCAGTCTATTGCCTGTGCAGTCGATACTCTTCATTGATCATCTTTCCTTCTCTCTCTTCTTCTTCACACTCATATTTAGAGACGGTACTTTCTCAGGAGCTCTGATTGCCACATGTACTTTCTCTCCGGAAAGTGATCAGGAATCCTAATGCGGCGGAAGTCCTGGATGCATTTCTCCAGCTCCTGCTCCGGAGTCATCTTCTCCTTCATCGCTTTCCTCTTTGCTGCCTCACGTTCGCGGACCCCGAAGGTTCTCACGCGGAGCATGTCAGTCTTGCGGCGCATCTCTGCCTGCTGCAGCATGTGAACTGGTCCTTTAGGCATGGGACGGTCCAGTGTCTGGACGTTGGACCGCCGGCTCACGGGGCCACAGATCACGGTTCCTTGAGGGGAACTGGCCTCCGACTGTGTCTCGGAACAGGACGTGGAGAGCTCGTTGAAGGAGGTGCCACTCTCTCCCTCACGCTCGCTTTTGTGGCTCTTGCAGCAGCAGTCGCAGTGAGAGGACATCCATCTTGAGGGTCCACCTACAAAACACACACACACACACACACACACAGAGAGAGAGAGAGAGAATAGGGTGAATTTCGATCACTGAAACATTTCATCATAGTTTTTGCATCATTTTTTCACTGATGAAAATGAGGCGATAACTTAAAAAGTAATTTATGATCGAAAAAATCTATTGACACTTTTGTCAACAAAGAAAAACAAGAAAAAAATGTAGGAAGGAAGAGTTGTGAAGAAATCCAATCTCTTTGTGTGGCAGGGAGGTTAAATGCACTATGTCTTATTTTATTTCATTTCAGCTCCACAACACTTCACCTTACATCACACACCAGTGATCCAGTGTCAGTGATCGACACACCTCATGCCTGCAGTTTTCCTTCACCTTGCTTCAATTTAATGAATATTTTGTATTCATTTGCACTGCATGTCTTTCCCGTTATTCTCATAGCCTATGGGCTGGCAAATTGGGGGCTCATCTGGTTTAGTGCCGTTCTAACCGCATGTGCTGTATAAACTGTACAGAAATGACAGTTACAAGAACAGACTTATGAATAAATTTCACTTTAAATGTGAAGGAAAACAAGACCATTTTTCAACCGTGTGGAGTGACGATCACAGTTAAAAACACAACAAACTTGAAGCAACATTTGCATATCAGTCACCTTGAAATTCATGCAAAGACGAACATAATTAATTGTTTTTGCTTTTCAAACTAGCTTTATTTTAACCCGAGCTGGTGTGTTTTAACTAAACTTGAGGTGCAAAACAAGCTAAAAGACACCATCGCTGTCTTGTACTGATTAGAGAAGTGAATGAAATAGAGTTGCTAATCTTAGACTGCAAATTAAAAGATTGATTAACATGCTAAAGCTAATAAATGTACAATTTCACTCAAATTGAACGAAATACATGACTAAAAAAAGAATGCACGTTTGAAGAAATGTAGTACTTAATGATGGGAGAAAGGAGCAGAAATTGAATGTTAGTACATGTAACTGGTTTCCTCAAGGAGGATCAAATGAGTTTGGAAATTATTGGGAAATGTTTCAATAACCCATTACACTTTAACAAAAGCTGTTAGCTTTTAATCGACTAAATCCACAAACACAATTCAAATGACTAAAGCATGACCAAAGCTAAATGGTGTTTTAGTCAAAAAACCCTGTCTAAACATTCACACTGCACACTGTCAGTTGTTTTTTAACCACATGAAGTAAATTTTCTGTTACAGCAAACTCTCTTTCATGCAGAAATGCACTGTAAATTATCATCCCAGCTGTCTGCGTGGTGACAGATTCAAGCTGTAATCAAAAGAAACAGTTGCACTGATCAAGCAAATGCTGACAAATGCCTACACAGCAGTTTCAATGTCATACAAATATCTTTAAATGAATATCAGATGAGTGTGTGTGGCAGTGTGTGTGGGTATTTAGGGGGGTACAGATGTAAGAACATGCAAGTTATTGGCTTTGACATTTAATTGCTGAATCTCAAAGAGCTGGTGGGCTGTGCATATTGCTTCCTCTGATAAGGAGAACCCCAGAGCTCAGCACGCTTCTCTACGGCTCCCTACAAGACCTTTCCCATTTCCCAAGGCAAAGCTTGTCTCGGAGCCAAAGCAATCTGCTTTTGCCGTCGCAGTTTCATATTACAACTGTAACCTGACTGCCTGGTATTAAGAAGGTGGTGTATTATTTCTGTGTTTTCAGACCGCTCAGTCAAATAAGTCGACATGGTGCTTTTTCCTACCTTCAGGGAAGGAACATGGTAGAAAAACAAGGTAAACACAAAGTATAATTTATCTTGGGTGGTAACAGAACCAGGTCAGTGATGATAGTGGAATGAATAAATGTACCTGCAGGCCCTGCAGGTGCCCTGACCTCCTGTCATCAAGTAGGGATGAGAAGTGAAGCTGGTGGTAGGATTTAAAGGGATAGTTTTAGTTAGATTGTTTAGATGGGTCAGTGTTTTAGCTACAGTAGATGGCGGTTTGTAGGAGCAGAGAGGAGCCCAAGCACAGGAGCTCAGCAATGAACTGCTGTGGACAGGGTCAGCAGCAAAAGGTATTTTAGCGACTTACATGCACAATATGCAAGTTCTGCTGCTAGGTGTCTCGCACACATTAAAACAACAGAAGACGTAGTCTAATGATGTTGTGAAGCAGCGTGGGGTCATGTTAATTGTTTTTTCGCTGTTAAACCACCACCATTGCTGATGAAAATCTGTTTGACTTGACTCAGGCAGAAATCATGTTCAGGGACAAAGTTGGCTCCATCTTACTCGCTCATTGTCTGACATGTCTGATATATCCCGTGTTTTTCCAGAAGTTATAGCAACTAGCAACTGGCTAGCAGGTAAAGCACTGTTACCTGGAATAAATTATAGATGTTTATTTGTTTCATGAGCTAAATATCGCTCTCTCCCAACCAACCAAACTACAGAGACAAAATCAATAATTTTACCTTGCAGAACATGGGAGTTGCTGGTCTTTATTGTGTGAATTTGGTGTTTTAAATGATAGTTCAGATTTGCACAGAGTGACACAATAGTCCAAACAAACTAACAGATCGAGGCAGTGGTAGACCAGTGACTTTGTTTTGGTAGGAGAGAGTGATATTTGGCTTGTACTGTATAACAACAGTTTCCCATCCAAAAAGGCTGTCTGATGGCAAAGGTGAAATATAGTGTACACTTAAATTGGTACTGACTTTTTATAGGTGGACATTTTTTAAGTTGCTAAAATACTGTATCTTGCTGACACTGTCCACAGCAGTACATTGCTTAGTTTCTGTGCTGGTGCCCCTCTCTGCTTCTCCAAGCTGGGAGCGTGCCAACTGGCATCTACTGTAGGTAATACACACACACACTGTCAATAAATACCTCGTACAACCCCACGTTACATAATCTGAACTATCCCTTTAAGTAGTCTTCGTTTCTCTTCTTGTACCTACTTCTTGTTTCATCTCACATCCTCCTACACTGCTAATTATGAACCAGAAATACTGTAGTGTACTGCCTGCCGGCTTGTGAAGTGTTCAAGTAAAGACAGTAAACACTGTAGCTGTCTTTCATGTCCAAAAATATTCTTGAACTATGGTCTCATTTGGATGTACTAACAGGTAGAAAAGTGCTGAAAACTGCTGCGTTGGCTGCAATATAAACAACTGTGTATGAGAACTAAACTAATGTACACAGACTCTAAAAACCTCTTAATGGCTTTTTCCAATGTGATGATACAGACTCAACAGCAATGATATCTCAGAGGGAGCAATAATTTGTCCATTACCTCCTTCCAGTGCACGCACCAATTTATACTGCACAGAGTTCAAGGGGGATTTTAACCTCTCTTCGCGCACTGTAATAATGACCTTATCTCTGGTGCGATGATTGCATTGAGCTGATAGTGAGAGAGTCACTAACAGCTTTTTAATGGCTAATCCATGAGTAAAGAGGCCAATCAGTGCACCAATTTCCCCCCACAGAAAATGAATCTAGCTGAATCCAGCAGACGGGCAGCACCAGGCAAATGGATGCAGGCGCTTTAGCGAGGA
>JAJHUR010133575.1:889-14899 GCA_027495735.1 Lutjanus campechanus | reverse complement strand
GGAAAAGACACACACACACACACACACACACACACACATACACATACACATACACATGCATGCACGCACAAACACACATGTATATATACCTTCTGTCTGTCTATCTGTCTGTCTGTTTGCCAACACACATTCGTCTGTCTGTCTTTCCGCACACATCCCCATAAAGCTCATCAAAGCCCGTCATCTGCCTTCCTTCTGTCTCTCTGTCTGCCTGCGTGTCTGCCCATCTATTTGTCTGTCATCCAAACGGTCACAAATGATGGGGCGGGGTGGGGTGGGTGGGGGTTTCACACGTGCCATTTGGCATCCCCAGCTGAAGCGCAATAGAGTGCTAAATGGCAGGGACACAAAATGGCTGCAACAAAGTAGCAAAATGGCGACAGATGGGAGGTGCGACGTGGAGTCAAAGGTTTCGGGATCTCTCTCCGGCCTTCTCTAGGTTGTGATTATTTTGAAGTTCAAGGAGGATGCAACAGCCACATCAACGAGCTGATCGATCGGCCTCGCTGCTGTCCGTGGTGGTTTACAATGATTGTTCCACAGATCCTGGTATGCTGGAGAACAGCGGTGCTGGGGGTGTGTGTGAGTGTAGCATGTGTATGTGTGTGTGTGTGTGTGTGTGTGTCCGAGGGGGACATTGATTGGAGCTATTTCTGCTTTGCCACATGACAGATGCAGCCTGTTCACAGCAGAAACGTCAATGCCCACACCTGCTTGGGTGGTGAATGTGAGGCATCACTGACGATTGCCTCTGTGGAGCCAGACTGAGAGACTGACAAAGTAGGAGGAAGGACTTTGTTAGGACGCAGATATCGAGTAGAATGTCAATTATTATCACCGTGGCACACCATCAGCACTTTATTAAACACCATTATGTTTGTAAAATGCCTGTAGTCCATAACACAGTCAATAACATGTGCTTGCATTATTGTGTATGACACCTCTACTGTTGGCTAAAATGACTGTTCGCCGCATGTTGTGCCTGGATTTCTATCCAGTACTATCAGCTTCCAGTATTGCACCAACATGGAGCAAGATTTTAAAAAAAGGCAAGATAACAATAAACTGATCTGGGGAATACTTATTTTCACTGTAAAGGCATTTTGTTCTCAGTACTGAACACCATCATATTCAGTTAAGACTTGGTGAAGAAAGAAAAAGGCTCACTAAGCAAACAATCTTGCTAACTCTTAGCTTGGTTGCTAACGTAACAGAAAGTTCACTCAGTTGGTTATTCAAAAGACGAACCTAGGCTAAAAGGCTATGATAGCTCCCTCTCCAACTCTCCCCTCCTTCAAAGGTCAACGCTGTCAAGGTGGTTTGTTATTCAAGTCCATGTAATGGAATAAGGAGTTTTTCTTCTTACACATACCGTATTCTATGAATTAGACTATTAAACTGGTGTTCATCATCTCTGTGCTCAGGATTTTTTGGGCAGAACTGAAACATAGTTTGGTGACGTGCCACAACCGTGGTTCCCCAACACTGTAAAAGCCCCATGAACTGATACTCGAATGACGCTGCCTCCCCTCAGTCTAAACCCTGTTACCATCCTGGGGCTCTGGTGGCTCAAACACACACAAAAAAGATACTTATTTATGATTTTGAGATTTAATTATATATACTTAAGATTCTTTTAATCATTCAAATTTGGCTGGGTGGCTAATAACAGGTTTCTGTGATGTCAGAAAGTCAGAACACACATTTATTGTTGCTTTACACAACCTTTAATCAATGTTAATGTTCACCAAAGTTGAACTTAATGTACAATACTTTTATTGGGTTTACTTCACCCTCACAAGCTAATCATCTAACCACAGCGACTCCTTTGAATATACTGATTTTGCCCTTAAATTCTATTGTTTTAAATGCAGGTGTGACCAGTCCTTAAGTCGGTCTATGTGCATGTCACATGACACTTATTAACTCCATAAATATGTGAAGAGTTCCTTTGCAAAAGCAGATAAATGCCATTCTTAAAATGAATGAACCTACACCAGCTTTATTGATATTTGATACATATGTTTGGAAAAAGCCTGTAGTCCCAGTCCCAGTAACATGGGCTCGCAGCATATGATTTCAAATGAATAATTGTTTATTGTTGCTGTGATTGCAATATATATGGACGAAAACAGTGCGATGTTATGAAAATAAATATTATTGTGTATGACTCTCCTTTACAGTTGGTGAAAATGACCGTACGCCTCATGTTGCGCCTGCATCTCCATCCAGTTCTATCAGCTTCCAGCTCTGCACCATCGTGGGGCAATCTGTTGACTGTTGATTTAAAGGAAAGATAACCCTATATCATATTATCCCTGCACATATGTGTCAACCACGCAGTTTTGCAGATTAAAAATACAGAGAGAGATAGAGACACAGAGAAAAATCGTGATGAGGACTTTTCTGGCACATACAACTGTTTTAAATGAGGCAGGGAAAAAAAAAAGAAAAAAACAGAGAGCCAGCCCTAAGCGTCGGGGCGTGTTTGACGCAGGTAGGATTATAGGCCCTAATAAGTTATAAATGATAGTAATGGCCATCTGTTCGCCTATAGGGAGCTCCTAGCCAGCTCTGATTTGGCACGCCGAGCCGCGGCACGACAGACACTCCTTTGAGCATTGGGCATTTAGAACGCAGCCACCTCGTGCCTGGGCATTTGCTAAATTCAGACGTGACACTCTGACAGCAGATGCTCAAAGCTAGACTTCAAGACGAGGATAAGTAGAAGATTTTTCCCTCCTCACCAGGAGCATTATGAACACTGTAGTTAGATAGAACTGTCAAATGTGCCTCCTCCATGGACGATTAATACCAACCAATTATGGCTGATGGTTGCAACACAGGGACTGAAAATCCACACACCGCAGGAGATACACAAGTCTAAACGACAATATGGTTTTAAACAGTGCAAAAACACCTGAATGCCACACTGCTCGGGCTGTAATCGAGTGACTGATTCGTCCATGGTAACTGTGGCCTCTCCATCTGTGTGTGTTTGTGCGTCAGGGCTCTGGTCTTAGCCCTGTGGCAGGTGTCTCATCCCAGTGCAGTGTTTGCAGTCTGGCCCCTTTAAGCGCTGTAGCCTGTCTGAGGCAGATTACACACACACAAGGAGCAGATGGGTGCAGACCTCAGCACCCACAAACACACAAAGCAAGGCCTGGCCAGCTGAATGTACTGGATCTATATGAGAGTGTGTGTGTTTATATGTAAAATTATGCACATGCAACACATGTCTGTTCATTCATCTGTGCTTACATGTACAGTATCTACATCATGCGTGTCAGAGTGTGTATGTATGTTTGTGTGTGTTTCTCGCTTCAGCGTAGCTAAAGACATTAGCGGGTAAACATTCTAATCCTGCTGCCCAGAGATGAGCAGAAGACTCTCTCTGCTTCGTCTTCCTCTATCTCCCACACATGTCTAGTCCCATATCAAGGCTAGCTTAACTGGCATGGCTGGCTAAGATATTTCTCTCGTCCTCCTCAGGTTCGCTCATATCAAAGCAGGAATTACTAGCATGGCTGGCTAAGATGCTACACTAATGCACCACATGTCTTCTCTCTTATCGGACCTTGTGTGGCTGGGATAAAAATGCTACGGCTTGCTAAATGTTAAAGTGCCCAGGGCTACAACTGCACCAAAGCTTGCTGACACAAGAACATGGGTGGAAATGCTGTTGTAAATCTAGACAGGCATCTTAAGGGTCATATATTCTTAAAGCTACACTAGGCAAGATTTTTATGTGAAACGCTCCTGTGAGATTGGGGTAATTCACCCATATTCCTCTTCGCTGGAGCACCAGATTCACCTTATTTCCTACGGTGATTACTTTGGTGTTGCCATTATGGACGAAACTGGAGATAGAGAACTGGGCTCACAACAAATCAATGAATCTTAAAGAGGGAAAACCTTTAGGACTAATAAGTGGACTGTAAATGAAACCACTGTACTTGATTTATGGTTACTGAAGTCCTCACATTGTAAACTGAAGTCCACTGTAAACAAAGTTTATTATTGTAATTACTGCAGCAACATTACTTTACTCCTCTTCGTCCCCTATGGGACATAAGGCTTCAGTGAGCACTTTCCATTGCATTCGGTCCCTGGCAGCATGTTGGGCTTCTCCCCATGTCAGGTTCATCTGTTCCAGCTCTTGTGTCACAGTTCTGCGCCAGGTGGTTTTGGGCCTCCCAGGTTTTACTGCAGCAACATTGTGACTAGTTTAATCAAGTGACAGTCTTTTTAAATATATATATATATATATATGGAAGCTCATACAACAAATATTTGGTTAATTTAATCTGATTCCAACTAATGAATTAATATGAATTTCCCTCCAGACACATTTTGAATACAATGATAGGATTCCTCATTGAGAAATTCTTGATATGTGAATATTCCTTGCAACCTGGCCACTATAGCTGCTGGTACTGGGTTGACAGGTGAAAGAGCAATGCAAATCAAGATGTCTAGCGTTAGTGCTGGAGGAAACGTTGAAGAGTTTCAGTCATAGGCCTATATTTTTGACCCCAGATGAGTATTAGGGCTGAGATATTCTTGCATCTTAACCACGCATGCACATAGTGTTTGTTTTCTGAGGGCGCGCACAAGCAACGCTACAAACTCAGGATATGCGAGGCAGTCATGATATGTGCATGCAAGCGTGTTGTTAAAAGCAAGTATATCTCTGGTCTTAGACTTTGGCTTTTGAATTTTCTGCATGGCAAATCTAGCTTGCCCATGGGGCATTTCTCCCCATTCAGTAGAGAATTGTGAACCTCTTGTGGCAAAGTTTGCACAACTAAAAAAACAGTATAGTTAAGGTCAGACATTTTAGTGAACAGAAGCATAAGAAACATACATTTTTGAGTGGAGAAGAACTTTAATTAGTAAATTAATTGAGTGGTTATGTCATAATTAATGTGAGTGATGACGGAATACATACTAAAATGACCAGAAATGAGATTTGTTAGCTGGTTAGCATGCTATACCCACACATGCTCCCTATGCACCGGCATGGCAACAATTCACTGTTCATGTGATTGTGTGCCAGACCACTTCTTGGTTGTGGTAACTTCCCTCGCTCCTCACTCTGTGCAGGGGTGGTCATTTTTCTGTTGAAACAGAGAAGGGCCATCCCCAAACGGTAGCCACAAAGTTGGAAGCACACTATTGTCTGAAATATCATAGTATGCTGTGGTATAAAGTTTTCCCTTAATTTAAACCATGGGCCTAAGCTCAAGCCATGAAAAACATCCTGAGACCAAAAGTACACTAAGGTATGTGGACACTTAAGTATTTAGCCATAAAGTTTACAGTGTATGACATGAAGTACACAGTCAGTAATTTAATTTATCATGTGATTTGTTATGCTTGTTTGTTTAGCACGGTGGTAGTATTTGGGTATTTCCAACAGACTCAGTTCAAATACCACTTTGATTTGCACATTCTTACCTCCTAAACTAAAACAAACTGAACATGATGCAAGAAAAATATCACATTTTGATACAACTGCTCCAAACAAAGCAGGTGTGAGACCTTGCTTTGTCTTTTTTTGTGTGTGTCTCTATACTTCGTGACAGTTGACTCATTCTGCTCAGAGATGCAGCTGTGGTTTTACACTGATTTGTTGCAGTTTTTTTCTTCTGTCACAGTCATTTTCTGGATACTGTAGTTTCACAGAGATGACAAGGTGATGTCAGAAGAAACTTGTTTGGCTCCGACTAAACTGACAAGAACATGCACACATACACACATATACATACATATTCACACACCCACGCGCAGATACAGATGCTCCTCTGTGTGTTCCTCACAGCTGCTGTTAGATCCTTCATGTGACCATGAGCTGCTAGTCACACATGAAAAGGAGAATGTGTCACCAACAAGCCTGATATATGGGACCTTATTGGTGACACTGCGTGTGTGGATGCATAGAGAGGGAGCTAGCTTTGTCCTGTCCCCAGCTGTGTGTGTCCTCAGGGGCCTGATGTCCAAACAGGAAGAGGTGTCAGATGGCCCGGGGACTCATCTTTGGGACACAACAACTGGAGATCTGTCTGTCTGTCCACTACACACACACACACACACACACACACACACACACACACACACACACACACACACACACACACACACACACACACACACACACACAAACTGTCATCTATACGTCACAGCAGCAGTTTGTCTTCATTCCCCTGGCGCCCTGCATGGATGCTCAGTCGACAGCAGCCTCCTTCCTGCAGAGTGTGTGCTTGAGTGTGTTTGCATCTGTTGGCACATACACACACATACACATACAAATCCATACAGATGCCCGTTGAAACTCTGATAATGAGTAATTAGCCGACCAAACAGGTACTGCCTCAGTTAATGGCTGAGGGTGCTGTATTGAATCCAGGAGGTGTTGAACAAGAGGAGGGAGGAGAAAACTTCCTCTTTCATTATCCAATTCCCTGTATTCACATGATGGCCATTTTCTTCTGATTTTCACGCTCAGGGTGGGAAGCTCAAATGCTGTTATCAAAAGGATGATAGCGCACTGCTGAGTTCCAGGTTGCAAGTTGTTTCCAATAAATTGTTGTCATGTCACAGCTTTCCAATTGATCAGCAACTGAAAAGACAATGAAAGGACATCGGACCATGTCTCAGGTTAAAACAATATAGTCAGTCACCCATTAGCTACCATTAAACAATAGCTAACATTAGCATTCAACCTCTTCCTAGCTAACTTGACCATTTGAAGGCTTAAACACGCCGTCGCCGAACAGCACACATCAAAACAGCTACCCCTGTTATTTTCTATGAACAAGTGTCACTCCAGAGACAGCCAGGTGTGCACCCGATGTTATTTAGATCTTTGCTTGCTTTTCATTGTAGTTTTCACTCTTTAACTTGTGCTTGTATCTATGAGGCAAAGATTTAAATAAATAAATGAATAAACTCCAGTCTCTTTCTGTCTGCACCCAGCTCCCCTTCTAACTCTTCTCCCCTTCTGCTTCGATGGCAGCTGAACTTCCTCTCCTCACCTGTGTGTCTCATGTGTGTAGAACAATGGAGACAAGAGCCCCTTTTCCATACACATGTGCTGGCTTGGCTTGGCTTGGTTTGGTTCAGCACATCAGCCCAGCACGGCAGAGATCCTCATCTCCAGTACAGCAGCACTTAAGGTGTGTCTTTAACTGATACGTACTTGTTTCATTTCCTATAAATTCTTCACAATAAAAGTCCTGTTGTTTTGTTAGTTTAGTGATTTTATTACTCTATTAAACAGCAAAATCAGGAATTGTTGGGCTTTGTCAGCAGTTACTTAACACAGTTTCTACACAGCAGAAACTGAACATGAAACATTAAAATAAAGCAGATACCTGAAAGTAAAACAGAGACACTGGAGAGAAAACTAAATTTCAAACCACAAAGATTCAGTTAGGAGCTACAAAAGTCCTGAAAAGCATAAATCAATTCTGAAATATTAGCGCACATCTTGGAAACATTTATGTAAGCCTGGAAGCAGAGAATGTAAATCAGAATGCTAATGTTAGATGTTGTCTAACGGTAGCTTGAGGGTTGTCAAATATGTTGCAAATATGGCCCAACGTTCCTCCAGTTTTTCACTATGCTTTCTTCTTTTTGATAACAGCATTTGAGCTTTCCATCCTGAGTGTGATGTCAGAGGAAAAGGGCCACTGCGTGAATATGGTGAATGGAACCTGAGTTTGACTTTCAGAACTAGAAGATGATTGGTTGATTGATGCCTGACATCCACCACAGGAACACTGTCCTATTGTAACATCAGATTAATATTGTTTGATACTGCCATTCATAGCTGTCATGTCAAATTACCGTCACTTATCACCAATTGGAATTGAGATTGGACATGGCTATGGTTTATATGTGTGTGAGCATGCATGTGTGTGTATTTGTGTTGTTTTTTCTGTTGTTACATTGTTCCACCTCTCTTATCTTCGCTCTGTTGATACTGTGTTTATGCTAGTGGGTGTGAGAAAGTGTGTGTGTGTGTCAGTGCACAAGTGTATCCTTGTATTTGTGTATGTTGGGACAAATTAGTTTTCAGCTTGACTGCTTGTGTGTGTAAATGAGTTTGAAAGGCTATGTAATCACCCAAGATGAGGACTAAGTGTGCCCTGTGTGTGTATGTCGGTGTGTGTTTGTGCGTGTGTGAAGGCAGCTGGACCTTAGCCAAACCCTTGCCAGGTCCTTTTCGGTACATCCTCTCAAGAGTGAAGCACGCACTCGAGAGTGAGAGTAAGTGTGTGTATGTGTGTAAGAGAAAGAGAGCATTGAGAGTCTTATAGCATAATTAACATCAAGAAAACGTCCATCTCTTCTTTTGCTCTAAACAAGAAACAAAATAGACCAATTTTGATGTCACAAAGCGAGAATGTGCCACCGGGTCCTTCAGAACTACTATGCCATGGAAGTTGTGTTAAATGAGTGGGCGTGGAGGTGGGTTATGGGAAATTCCTGTTAATGCTTCTTAAAGTGGAGCAGGCCCAATACAACCAAACATCTGGGGTGGAAAGTGCCCCCTATATAACCCCGATAACTCAACCACACTCACCCCTCAGCCTCGAACATCATAGCTCGCCGTCTACATACAGACGGAGCAGTCCAAAAATAGGACAAAGGACAGTGTTGTCTCGTCATAGTAAGCTGTATACAGTTGGAGGTCACCAAAGTCTGCAGGCAGTGGCTCTTTCTCTAACGAGGAATCACCCTTTGTACAAAATTATTTGGTTTTAAAGGACCAGTTTGGGGCATCCTTGTAAACAACTTGCCTCACCCTCCTCTTTCAAGACTGTAGGAGAAACTACTGTGGCTGTGAAACTCACAAAATGTGAAAAGCCCTCTCTAGAGCCAGTGTTTGTTTTGGTTTTGTGTTCTAGGCTACTGTAGAAATATGGCACTGGACCATGACAGAAAAGGACCCACACCTACAATAGATATAAAGCGCTCATTCTAAGGTAAGGGACACATAACGATTTCTTATTTTCATATGATTATACACTAATAAAAACATACTTAGCTGGCAAGCAAACAGCTAACAATCTAGAAAAGCTATGGCTTTCTGAGCAACTTATTACTTTATTTATATTGTTCCCTTGACATTTTGTTCTCAGTATTGTACATAATCACATTCAATTAGGAGCAATTAAAGAGAGAGAGAAAAAAAGCTAACAAATTTGCTAACCATTAGCATAGTTGCTAACGTGACTATGAGATCACACAGTTTAGTTGAACGATGTAACTAAGCTAATAAGCTATGATAGCTTCCTCTGATAGATACCTCTGCTGGTATTGAATGCTCCAAGCTGTGATGTGTGCTGACGTTTTCAAAAATGGCAGATGACATGATTAATTCGCGATCAATTCAATCATCTCCTGCATTACATAACTCAGTTGCTAGCTTGCTAACTTGTTAGCTGACTGTTTTGGCATCTGTGTTAACAATGCATAGCAGTGATATTCTCATAACTTAACCACGTGAACACCAAGCATATCATGTATACAGCTTCCTGTGTCATAACTTTCAGCTCACAAATTCAATGTGAAGGCAGCATCAAGGTTAATCAGAGTTAACCTCGATGCAAAATATTCCTCCTCACAAGTAAATCCACTAATTCCTGCAATTCCATAAATGATCATGTTTCGTGTTTATTTTGCCCTGAAACTTTGCTATTTTAAATGCTGGTTAGTAATTAAAGTATGTCTATTTGTATCACTTCAGTGCTGGGTACATCTCATGTCCACATTAACATCTCATCTTTTACTTATTATCTCCATAAGTATGTAATAATGTAAAGAGTTAATTTGCAAAAACAGATAAACACCATTCTTCAAATAAACAAACCACCACAAGTTTGATTGATGTTCCCCAGAGTGCACAATAAAAACATGATTTATGACAATTAAAGAATAAATATCAGCATCAGTTTGACTGATATTCCCTAGAGTCGACAAAAAAATATCTGTTTTTGCAAAGGAACTCGTCATGTATTTACAAGGACGTATTCTGCAAAGAGTAGGAAATGTTTTCTCTTGTCCTATAGATACAATAGTGAGCTTGCTCTTGGTATGCATGTAAATGTATTTAATTTGGTTTAACAAACATTTTCTTTGTTCAATATTCACTTTAGTTTTTATCTTGAAACTGACTTTAAATTCTTGTCAAAATGTACAGACATTTACTTAATTTTGTGCCTCCTTTGTGTGAGTATACAAAGAGACATTTTCTCTGAATTCTTTATGCTGTTTCTTCATTTTTTTCAATTTTAATTGTAAACGTTCTGTTTTATTATTTACACTTCATCATCCATTCATCCTCACATCCATCTATCCATCCATCCCCTTTGACTGTTCCCACAGTATCCATGGTTAAATTCTTTTCCATTTTACTCATTCCTCCTCTCTCAATTGCTTTCTCACCATTTCCACTGTTATTCCTGCTTCTCTCTCCTCTGATATATTTAAACCATCCCCCTGGGGAGAACAGAAGCCCGCCTCAATCTGGAACCAATTGTTTTGTTCGGTTCACGAATCCAGAACCAAACCCTGACAAAAGAACTCTTGTAAGGACCGCTGTGTTATTTGTTTTTGCCCAAGTTACAGATTGTGCTGTTATCAAAGTATTTATTGTGCTGCCGTGCTGCAATTGTGGATGCAGAGAGGGGCCTGAAGCCTCGCAGCACATCAAAGCTGTCACAAATATGGAGCAGGGGGCCAAATGGCAAGAAGTGCTGAGGGCACAAATGAAATAAGCCCGAACTGTTACTGATAAGACGACACTTTTAAAGGCTCTCTCTCTCTCAGTGTTGTAGCGATTGTGCTCTGCAAGTTTGGGCTACTGGTTAATATTCTCATACTTCTTCTGCTGACTTCTCAGAGTTTCATTCACATTTGCAAAGGGTGAACTAATTGGAAAGACACTTGGCATTGCAGAGCAATGATAAGCAACTGATTAATAGGCCAAACTTGGAATTGCTCTTCTGTCAAACTACAACCCTAATTCCAGAAAAAAATGGGATACTGTGTAAAATGTAAATAACTTAACATTAATTGATTTTGTAAATATACACTCATCCTGAATTTGATCCCTGCAACACATTTCATAAAAAGTTGGGAGAAGAAGATGTTATACCACTGTGTTACATCACTTTTTCTTTTTACAACACTCAGGAAGCATTTGGGAACACACAACACTAACTGTTGGAGTTTTGAAAGCGAAATTCTTTCACCTTCTTGCTTGATATATGACTTCAGTTGCTCAACAGTCCAGGGTCTCTGTTGTCACACATTTTCAGTGGGAGGCAGGTCTGGACTGCAGGATGGTCAGTCTAGTACCTGAACTTTATTTACTACAAAACCATGGCATTGTAACACATGCAGAATGTGTCTCGGCATTATCTTGCTGAAATAAGCAGGGATGTCCCTGAAAAAGACTGGATGGCAGCAAATGTTTCTCCAAAACCTGTATTCAATTGAGTATAGGCCAAAAACGATTTGCAAATCATTGCATTCTGTTTTTATTTACATTTTACACAGATCACCAACTTTTTGCAATCAGGGTTGTAAATAAACACTAACAAACTCAAACCTTGCTCTACTTCACTGCCCATCAGAGGAGCCGTATGCAGCAGCACGTGAGATCAGGGAATTACAGACGACAGCAGACTGCAGGATATCTATCCCCTGGAGGTCATCTTGGATAGGACCTCTGGCTGTGTGTTCACGGCTCATACAGGTGTGTGGGTGTACTTGTGTGCGTCTGTTAACAGGCTGAGCCACTCAGCTGGGAGACTGTCAGTATGCCAACAAGCTGAGTAATGTTGCCGAGAGTGAGCTTAGCGAGTGGAGCCGCCCTGACCCCAATAGGTCACCTAATGACCTTTACTTCAGATGTGGAGCTGCAGACACAAGGTCCAAAATTGCCAACTGCCAGTTGCCAAATGCCAGATCAATCAATTAGGGTCAGCCACACTGCCAAAACGTGTTGATACAATAACATTTAAATGCCTTTGTTTGTGTCCCTGTTGGCCGTCGTACACTCTTTGACCAGTCAGCTGGTCAAAACAAACAAAAAATGGCAATTTATTTCAAGCTGCATTAAATTTCAATTATAATAACTTTAAACAGGATATCACTATGATGTGTTTTGATGACTTCTTGGCTCCTTGACCTCCTCACGCGTCTTCCTGTGCAGTCACATGTGGAGACAGGAGACAGGAGGGCTCAGGTCTGGACAGAAGCACAGGAGGATCTCCGACTGCTCTTAAACCCATTAAGGCCACCTGGGTGTGTAGCCATGCATGGCTAGAAAGATGGCCAGGAGGTGTGTTAGTGTGCATGCGTATTTGTGTGTGTGTACGGGGGCCAGGAGAGGTGGCCAGGAGGAGCAGGCTGTTCGTCGAGATTAGCAGGCTCTCACATGTTGCATAACAGATTCCTCATCTCGTGAAAAACCTGCCTGCATGTTGCCGCCCGCTAAGCAGGACGGCCTTTCACTAACGCCCTCTATAGTCACACACATATGCATAAACATACCGAACACTTTGCAAAATCATTGTTAAAGGGATGGATTATTTGATGTGGGGTTGAAGGAAGTGCTTATCAATAGTCAGTGTATTACCTACAGTAGATGGTGGTCGACATGCACCCAGTTTAGAGAGGCGGAGAGGATTACAGCATGGAAGCCGAGAAATATACTGTTCTGGGCAGGATCACCAATATAATGTGTTCTAGGCATTTTAAAAAGGTCCAACTAGATAAATCAATATCAGTTTACAATATGTTCACTGCTTTACCTTGCTGTCAGGTGGCCTTTTCTGACAGGAAACCAGTGTTATAAAAGCCAAATATTGCTCTCTGCTAACCTACCAAACTCCATGGACAAAATCAGTAATTTTACCTCACAGAACACAGAAGTTGTGAGATCTGTTAGCGTTTTTTGTGCTATTCTGTGAGTAGAGTGAATCTGAATTAACCCCCAAGTCACACAATAATAGAAAAAACATAACCAACCAAGACAGTGGTAGACCAGCAACTCCTGTGTTCTTGAGGGTAAGATGACTGATTTTGCCAATTAAGTGGCCAGCAAAATAAAACAGTGAACCTTTTCTGAATACTGGCAGAGAAACCATACTAAAAGAAGATAGTTAAAGAAGAAGAAGAAGAAGAACTTGGTTTTACTGGCTGCTAATAAGAAAGCAATTACTGGAATATGGTATAGAAAGCTAACAGACTCCCCACCACAATGACAGTTGCTGGATATTCTAGAAGAAAATATGTAATTGAGAAAATAATACATACTTTATGAATACAAGAAGCTCTTTGTGAACAAAAATGGACAATTTACAGATCGCAAACAAACAACACTGGTAACGAGGATGCAAGTGGATAAACGCAAAGCAATAAGATTGTGGCTGTATATGTATAAGATGAATCAGCTCCAACAGTGATGTCATTTCATTTTTATTTCAGTTTTGTTGTTATATGTTTTGCTACATGAATAAGAAAATGCAAAACAAAGGTTGCTGAAATGCTTTTGTTGCTGATCCTGTCCATAGCAGTACATTGTTTGGCTTCAGTACTCCTCTCTGCTTCTGCAAACTGGGGGTGTGCTGACCGGAATCTACTGTAGATGCCTCTGCTGCATTGCTTTGCATCCATTGCTATTAGTTTCTCTATTTATATCGGTGATGTGTGAGAGGAAAAGATGGCCAGACTGGCCTCCTCACTCACGCAGGTTGAGTCAAAGCCTTAACAAATGTCATTATCCAGACCAGCCTGGAGGTGATTAGGTAGCGCACTGCTTATGGCTCTGTGTTTAGCGTGGGCCTGCTGCATCCATCCAGGCCAACTGCTGTGTGTGTGTTTGTGCATATGGGCCTGGGCTTGCTTGGGGCTGTGATCCGATGGGTCCTATAACACCAAATCAAACACAGAGGGAGACGCAGCCTGCCTATTTCTCTGTCATAGTGTGTG
>JAJHUR010133574.1:0-24585 GCA_027495735.1 Lutjanus campechanus | reverse complement strand
GAGAACGGGCAGCCATTAGTCTACCTAAGCCGAGCCCAGGAGTTGAGGGCAAAATGAGCCCTGAAACTGGTCATCAGTCTGGATCAAGAGGGGGACACGTGACCAAAGATATCACCAAACCTCCTGACACCAAGAAAGAGAAAGCTTCTCTCTTCTATGAACTCATCTCTGTCAGGGTAAGAGAAATTGTGAGATTTTCTGATGAAAAATCTATATTGAATTACACAGGACTATAGTTGACTCACTGTGCCACAGTGTTTGGAGTGTAAATATCCGCTCTCTCTCTCTCTCTGTGTCTTTGTTTCCAGTCTGACTGTACACTGTCCCCGCCAATAAAGGTGGAAAAAAAATCTTAAAAGAAAAAGCTAATTTCCAGGAGTCTTTCTGTCATCATGCGGTTGCCAGTCAAGCAGCCAGACTCCATGAAAAACTTCTCTGGGCCAAGAAATAGTCTCACATGTAATTCACCGATAACCACAACTTTCTATTTTTACACCTGTTTTTTTGATTAAACAAATGTGATATAACATTTAGAAGTGAAATTTAGAGCTGCTTGTAGGTGGATTTTTTTTCTCCCCATTTCCTAAACAAGACATTTGAGGATGTCACCTTGGGCTTCGGGAAAGAATGATCAACATTTTTCAGCATTTTCTGACACTTTATGAACCAGAAAACGATTAATTGAGAAAATAATTGACAATTAGTCAATAACAAAATAATCAGAAGTTGCACTACTTATAACAACACTAATAGTGAAGGTAAAAACTTCTAGTTGTGATAACTGTTTCCCACCACAGCTTTACTTTTGGTATGATTTATGGTTTAACTCTTTATGTTCAGGAGGAGATGTCAGATCTGCGAGCTCTGATCCGCCTGAAGGAGAAAGAGCTGCGGTGTCTGGAGTGGAGTTTAATGGCTCAGAAAGCCCAGGAAGCGGCTGGAGCTTTTGTTCCAGAAAGCATCAGAGAGGAGCTGGAGGACCGTAAGAGCGAACAACAGGTAGGACAGACTCCTGAAGCAGCAACAGAGACTTTTTTTTTCATTTAATTTTTCAAATAATACAAAGTCAAGGTGAAACGAGCAAGAGGGAGCAGGACGTTGGTCTATTGTGGCAGACCCGATTCAAATCTGGGTGTCCCACATGGGAAATCACACATCTACCAAAGCAGAATCCCTCCAGGCCAAGAGGGATATTTTGGTTCTACAAGGTCTTCAGCTGGGCTGTCCTGTCGCCGCAGCACAGATTCATACCGCAACATTCACACACCTCTGTCATTATCAAATGAGGGAGAAATGAACAGCTGTATTACATTAACACATTTTCTATCACTGTCGTCACAGGGCATGAGAATCGATGGCTGCATAGATGTTTGAGCCTCGAGGGTTAAAATGTCCCTAAAACTGCCGTATTTTCTTCCTCAGTATTCTCTGTGATGGTTTAACAAACATTTTATCTGGCTGCACATGGTCAAACCAAGCAGCCTTGGTTTTGCTCAGCAACTGACTGATTTTTACAGACTTTAACTTGTGAACTACTTGCACCAAAACCACAATGGTTTCTGATTGCAGCCTAAGAAATGTTATTCTGTTCTGCTCTGTCCTCTCCAACCTTTAGATCAGTGGTTCGCAACCTAGAGACTGTGTCCTCACAAAGATACTTAAATCTGCGGGGTTGCAAGATGATGAACAAGATGAGAAATCAGAGGAAGAAAAATCCAAACTTTTCTGTAATTTTTTGCTCTTTTTTTATTGTAACATATTGGATACTTTTAGCCCTTCAGCCCTTCAAGCTAAAAGCTTTTCACAATGCATTTAGCCTCAGGCTAAGTGAGCACGTAGCCTAGGCTAAAAGGGCTTTCACACTGGCACAATGCTGAATGCTGGCATGTTCCAAAGTGGACTAACCCCAACTTTTGCCAAGGGCTAGCTCCAGAGCAGGGTTAGCCCAGAATTTGCGGGGTTATCCCCTGAAAATCGACTAAACCCAGGGCTAAAAGCAGCCAGTGTGAAACAGTTAATTAATTGGAAGAGGAAGATCAGCCAGGTTAATGGAAACCACTTGTGTGGATGAACAGAGGCTTTAACCTGGAGATAGAAGAAGGGCAGTCTGAATCATATAGCCCTGGGCGTAGCTTAACTCTGGGTTAACAATGTGTATGTGAAAAGGGGCTCAGGATATCCCCGGGCTAAGAATGCAATATGTAATGTGAAAAGCCTTTTAAATCAGTGCTGAAAAAATGACTTTGAAAGCTTTGTTACTTCACACAGGAAGAAGTGAACTACAGTAAAACTACAGTCAGTGTTGGCTTTGCTTTTGTGTTGTCCATCGGTCGGTCGCAATAATAAAATTGATAAAATGGCCCAAATGTGTTGGTACTTTCAGTAGTTATCTGCACAAAAACTAGCCAAAAAGTAATTTAACTACAAGAATATATGCAAATATTAATGTAGTTGACCCACCAAGATGCTCCTAAATGTAGTTAAGCAACTAGTTTAATTATATTTAATTCACTACCCCCCAGCATGGTCTAAAAATGAATTTGTGAGGAGAAAAAAATCATTCTTGAAATGCTCCCAAACCTGTAACAAAGGGACATGCACAACTACTGCTTTGTTTTCGATGGTCACAAGCTGAAAAGGTTGCTTTGTATACCATGTTCCTTAATTGAACTTAATTAATTGAATGGGAAAGGGTGGGTGGGGAGGGGAGGGGGTGAGCTTTACAGATAATCCTAATTGAATGTTATGTTTCAGAGGCTGTGTGAAAATGCAGCTAAACTGTGCAGTGATGGGGACATCGCTCGAGCCAGACCCATTCTGAAAGAGCTGCAGGCCGTTCTGCAGAGGTGAGACATTGTGTTTTTCAATGTACTGTTTAAAGCATAGCACTAACACTGCAAACATTGGTGGTAATAAAGACTATTCCATATGTGCAGTATAGCATGTGTGCAGGAGACAGGGGTCGAGATGAGGGCTGAAGGGGGTTGATTGCATGGGGATAAATGAAACCCAGCCAGGTTTGTGATGTGGCTGGGGTGGCTAGGAACCTGGGGGTCGAGACTCAGGGTGGGAGCATGACACGGTTTCAGTGCTTCATCCTCCTGTGGCTCTTATAATAGAAGATAGAAGGTAAATAACTTAAATGGAAACCCTGACATGCATGTCTTTGATGATGTGAGGAGACTGGAGCACCCAGTGAAAACGGGGAGGACAGGTTTTCAGGGAGAGGGTGAAGAGAACTGAGACAAATGGAAGAGGGTTATAGGCTTATATAGGTATGTACAGGTGATTGGATTAGAGGCAACTGGATTGGATGCAGTTGCCCCCGCTGGTGGCCCCATTTTTGAAAAAAAAAATCCACAAAAGTGTCCTCCTGGTTGTGGTTGTGATAAAGTGCCTTATACTGTACCCTTCCAGTGGACAAAATGACATAAAATGCTCTCTAGAGTGCCTTTAAAGTGGACAAAATGGAGTACACTGCCCTCTAAGATGCCCTTCCAAGTGGAGAAGATGTAGTATAGTGTCCTTTAGAGTGCGCTTACAATGGACAAAAAGTGATAAAGTGCCTTCTTGGGAGCCCTTTCAGTGAACAAAAAGTACCATCATGACTTTCAGCCTGTTAGTGCCTCACCTCATACATCTGGTGGTGTTACTTTTTTCACCCCTGTCCCTCAGACAGCCTGAAACCACCAGTGGAGGCACAGGTGGTTGAATTAACAAGATGCAGGTTACTGGGTTTGTGAAAGAATGTGGCGTGGTCTTGCTCTTGAACTGTAGTCATAATAACTTAATTTATACTGTTCAATATTACACATCTACAATGCTTAAAGTGTCATCAAAACCTTGAGGTTGTGGGGACGATGGAGGCTGCAATGTGATAAAGCTCCCTCACCAAGGCTCAAAAATAATAATAATTAGTAAGAAAAAACATACACAAGGAATGAATCTACGCTCAGGAGCAACAGCAACAAAGTCTAATAACAAACCAAACTCAGAAAAGAAAATCTGGTGATTTAATGAATGAAATGTCACCTGGACAAATCAAAATTCACAGAATAAAAAAGGTACCTGATGAATGCTGTCAGTGTAGAAAATGAATCATTCAGTCATCTGTTGCCTGGTTCTGTCTGTTGCTTAGGAACACTATCGGCAGACATGCAGACTTTGGACATTAAAGGTTTCCGGTTCTTTCAGTCAGGTGCTTTAGAGAGCATCCTTTGTGTCTTCTGACCTCCTGCACTGAATACTGGCAAACACACCACGACGGTTAATACTTCACATCACAATCGCTGTAACATCAAGGATACATCATAAAGACGTGTATGATTCATTAGATTTCGTAAAGGCTTCTTCAATGCCTTATGCATAATGAACTGACTGACCTTTCTGTTTCATCTGATCTTACTTTTGTTCGCAGGGAACAAGCCTTGAAGAAGAGACTTGCTTTAGTCCACGACTCAGTAAACACGGCTCTGTCAGACAGCACCTCCCACAGGAGGGACAGTGGAGAGCAGATCGCTCGACTCACACAAGCTCACAGGTCAGTATCACAAGAAAGGTGTTAAATATACTGTATGTGTCTGTGTTTATGCATCTACAATCAAATCTGTACAAAGTGTAAATTGTGTCTTGGTTGGTTTCTGTCTTTGCAGTAAAGCCTTGAGTTCGTACCGGCAGATTCGCAGGAAGTACCGCGAGCAGGTGTGGAGGCTGGAGCAGAAAGTGGCAGCCATGACGGAGAATCACGTCCACCAGAGTGGAGCACCGAAAGCTGCTGGAGAGGCATCAGAGTGGAGGAGGGAGGAGACTGTTCTGTGATTCTTCAGTTGGAGAATTAACCTTCCCAATAGTCAAATTTATCCACATGAACTAATGTATAGTTAAGTCACACGTGTATTTTATTGCAACATACAGATAAAAGCCTCATCACTGCAGAATTCATTTTTGCAGCCATAGATGGAAATGTCGTTCGGTTGGCCGCAATGACCCCCACTTTGATCGAGACTGAAATATCTCCACAGCTTTTGAGTGGATTGCCATAATATTCAGTGCATATCTCCATGGTGACCAGAAGATGAATACTGATGACTGCAGTGATCCACTGACTTTATTTAAAGTGGTGTGCATAAGACTGACATGACGCAGTAATAACCATGACATGACACCTGTCACGAACATGAAGGGGTCTTTATGAATGTTTATTATTGTTGTCATTAGGTGTCATTTGGTCAGTTATGTCCTTTTGAAAGCTAAGTTGACATTGTTTGAGACTTATTATGCCAACTTTACATTAATCAAGTCAACAATGTCTTTGTTATGATAATGAGATTACACTACTCATCAAACTGGTCTTATAAAATTTAATGTCATCTTTATGACGACCTTTATGAAGTCCAAAATATATCACTTTCATTGAGGTCAAGAGACTTATTCGTGGCACTGTTATAAAAGCATTTGAAAGAGTAATCCCCTGACTCATCTAGTGCAATCGTCATGATAAATTTCACCTCATTCACTTCTTGGTTTATCTCATGACATTCCCATCAGCCCTACCTATAGGCCTTACTCTATGTTTAGTGCTAATAAGCTAATGTTAGCATGCTAAAATGCTAAATGATAAAGATGTGAACATTGTACCCAACATACAGTAAGCTAACTGGAGCAGATGGAGGGTGAAAAATTGTCCAGATGTTGCAGCAGCTTAGTTTGTGATTTCTACCTCTGCAGATGAGGCTAAGGGTCTAAGGTATTTAAGACAATTTGCTTAATTTTCTTTCAACCTTTTCAACAGCTCCCCGTTTTCCTTCCAACCCCCGTCCTTTTTGAGGATGTCCCTATAGAAAGGATCGGTGCTGTGGATCGTGGAAGATGTGCTGCTTCTTAACCTCGTAAATTAGTCTCTCGTCATCCATGTTGACTGTTGACTTAAGGGGAAAAAGAAACGTCAAGGACATCAGCGACAATCTTGACCAAAGAAAATAGATTGGAAATGAATCAAGTGTGCAAAACTTTGCATCATTAGAAAATAGTGTAATGGTCTAGTGTGGAAGATTTAGGGAGATTTGCTGGCATAAATGGGTTTTGATTTTAATTTTAGTATGTTTCATTAGTGTATTATCACCTGCAAATAAAAGTCATTGTGTTTTTGTTACCTTAGAACGAGACATTTATATTTACAGAGGAAGGGGGTCTTCTTCCACAGAGAGCGCCATGTTGCACGAGAATGAACAAACCAAACACTTCTTCCAGTTTCTCCTACGTGCTTGGAAGGGGAGGGTGAGGCGAGCGGTATTCAGTTGGTTGCAATCTACAGCCTCACCACTAGATGCCACTAAATACACAACGGTCCTTTAACATTAGCATGTTAGCATTGTCATTGTGGGGATGTTTTCATGCTGATGTTAGCATGAAAACATCAGAATCAGTACAGCCTCATAGAGCTGCTAGCATGGCTGTCAACGTATGTTATGTTAATGCTGTATAGTCTTGTTAATAAGATATGTTATAGAAGCTATATTTTCATTTAATTTTCTATCTTTGTATATAAATATGTACCTATTCATCCACTTGTTTTTCATGCGTTTATCTGTCAGTCCATCAGTGACATTTACAGCTTTATGTTTAGGCATTCATTGGCTCTTGAGAGGTAAATATAGAGTATGTAGGGCAGTAGAACATGGAAAGCACTGTGAGCGCCGTCTTTTCAACCCTTGTGAGAGCTCCCAATAAACTGAGCAGGATTCCAACGCATAACTCGTCTAATAGGAGTCACACATGACAGGACACATGCCTTATTTCAGAGAACAGCTGCCATGCAGTCATGAATGTGTAGGGGCTGACTCAAGGACTGACCCCGCAGAGGACCTCGAGACTGACCTCGAGAGCGCACATGTCCTTTTTCTCGTACAAACTGACTCTATGAAGGCACTCCTGGCCGGCCGTGCTGTCATGACAAAGCTCAGAGAAGCAGGGGGGATGGGGACCAGGACAATGGCACACATGATGTGCACACAAAATGTACGGCCAGCCCATTTGTCTTCTTAGCACTTTCATAGTTCTCTTCATCTTGTTCTTTCTGCCCTTCATTTCCACTTCTCTGAAACAAACATGCTCAGAACCTACTTTTATTCGAGAGCTATGGTTTAGTAAATGACTTTTTTAAAAATGAAACTATATTGTGATTAGTGCTTAAAGATTCATGACTTAAAAATAAATTTTTCAGTGATGTGCTGTGATGTACCATCAGAACAGTGACAGAAACCTAGCAAAAAGATTGATTGTGAGCAGCAAAAAAAACCCAAAACAAAACAAAAAAAACAATTGTTGTAAAGTTAATCCCCTAGGAAGCAGTAATGGCTTGATGTTTGATATTCTGAGAGCTAAAACAAAAGGCTACTCCACTGATTAATCATTGCATTCCTATAATATTGACAGATTCACGATGGAGGGTTAATTGAAAAAGATCAAAGCTGATGCATCAGAACCAGAAATAGCACCTTATTTTATTCCACGCATTCTTCTTTCTTGTCAAAGCCTGACGCCTACATTACCCACAATGCAGCTTTACTGTCACCAGTTTGAGTCTGAGATCATGGTGCGTTGTTATGCTAGAAGCAGCTGATGAGGAGCAGGCAACACAGGTCTCGTGACGTCACTACTTTCTAACTCCACACCACCATTTAAAAAACTTGTAGTCCTCAGCTTCAACCAACACTGACTCAAGTGACATCACTTGAGGCAATTTATCAGCTGTCACGCAGCTCCCTCTGGAGACACAAAACATTTTTGACATATGCAAACTCTCCAAGATCTGTTAACAGACTTCGATGTGTAAAATCAGTGGAGCTCCCCTTTAAAAGAAACGTTTTGGACATAAAGTGTGAAAAATTGAATCAACAATATTAATTGTCAATTAAAGTGCTATATCGTCAGTTAACTGTTGCATTTAATAATTGGATATAAAAATATACAGTATATATGTCCAAGCTCCCTTTGACAACATCGTGTTCTATATTATGTTGTATTGGTGCTACTTGTTCATGTTGTAGTAATAATAAATAAAAATAAAAATGTAAATATTAATGAAGTATTTAAGGTCCAATGTGTAAGATTTACAGGATTTATTGGCAGAATGTGGCAGAAATGGAGTAAAATATTTGATGAAAGAAGAGGCTGAATGCATTTCACCTGACTCAAAAGAACTGCAAGCCTGTCCGATGTTCCTAAGAACAGGAAATACTTGGAAAATATCAATGTCAATAAAGACTGGAGCACACAGATTAAGAGACTAACATTTAAACACAGCTGATGTCCGAGTCTTTCCTGTTGCAGGAATATAATATTCATTAGTATGTTTTCATTAGTGTAAATAAGAGGAGTTGCGTTTTTGTTACTTTCGAATAAGACGTTTATCTACAAACGCTACAAACCTGCTGCACCTCTTCAACATAGTCGACCTTGTTGCACCACCATGTTTGTACAGTAGCCCAGAATGAACAAACTCAACACTGGCTCCAAATACAGTTCGTGGCTGCTGTAGGTTCTCCACTAGATGTCACAAAAACCCACACACTGGTCCTTTAAGTCATTAAACACATTCTTGGTTTTGGAAAATTCATTCAGTTTGTTTCTAAGGAGAAAAAATACAAAATATTTCCAGTCTGATCTTTTATATGCTGCGAAAACCACAAATTGAAAAAAAGAAATCATAGTAATTAACATTGATCATATTGGTATGGAAGTAAAAAAAAAAAAGTCCCAATCATGGATATTTCAAAATCTGTACAAATAAACCCAAAAAACATCTGTACAGACAGATAGAACCGAAGATAACTGAGAAAATATGTTTGGTTTTTTTTGTCATTTGAGTGTACAGACCCTTTAAAAATCTAGCTTACTCTTACCATCCTTGACTCTCCACATCTCACTCATACCTCCATTTCCTCTTCTCCATCTTCTCTCCTCACTCATCTCTCAATCATCCCCATCCCTTCTCCCCCCACCGGCCGACCCCGTGCCCTGACCTACCCGGGCCGGTCAGCTGCAGCTGTGACCGGCGGTCAGGAGGTTAAGGCAAAGGTTGAGTGTCACACCCACAGGGTCACAGTGATGCCTGGCTGTTGTGTTAGCCTGTGAATGGAGAGTTCAGAGTGCCAGACGAGGTGGCGAGCCCCTGACGCCCTGACTCTTGCCTGGGCTTGCCCTTTCCCGAGCAGAGGTCACCTTAGACGGCCTGGCCTCGCAGCTCCCCCCGCACCTCCAGGTCAGCATCGCTATTGTCGTAATAGCTGCCATTAGAGCAGATGATACAATTATCTTTCCATTTTGTGTTGGCTCTCTTTAAGATCTATGTTAAGCCTCTGAGTTCATCAAAGGTTTTTTAGACGACATGATCGTTGTAACCTCTGGGTGACTCTTGTACCAAAGAGGGCACATGGTGCCAAAATGTCCCATGGAAAGACAAAGGTGTCTTTATCATGCAGTGCTCAATATTTTTGCATCCTTACAGTAACGAGAAGATCATTTAACCAAAAGTACCAGTGCAACAGTTTAAAAATAGCTCCATTACAAGTCCTGCATTAAAAAACTCACCTACCAAATTTTCTTAAATGTTGAATATGCAGGATTTGTCAGTTGCTGTTTGTAAACACACCAGAAAGACAGTTGATTATTGAGTCTCATCCATCCCAAGATGTTAAATACCAACATTTTGGGTTGGTTAAGTGTCCCGTGCACGGCAAAATAATTAGAAAATAAAAAGGTGTGGGTGGAGGGTGGGGTCTCTGCACATGCAGGCACCGCCACACACTTCTGGTGCATTGTGGGTCAAATTATCAACATAGAAGCACTTGTTTTGCAGAGAAATTGCTCTGGTTAATGATTTATTATTATGCTACAATATAATATTATTAATTAATACTGATGCTTCTATGTTAATAGCACTTTAACGCTGTAGCTGGTTAAGATGGAGCTTGTTTTAGCTACATATATCATTAAGTAGTTTACTCTATATCAGTGCATAGTGTTTAATAGGGTCATCAGATTTCTTATGTAAAATTCTAACGTGAAATAAATAGTGATTATATGTGTCAAATAAACACATTTAAGTACATAATATTTGCCTCTGAACTGCAGCAGAGCAGAAGTACAAAGAAGCATAGCGTGAAAATAATAAAGTACAAGTGTATCTAAATTGTACTCAAGCAACTTAAACACTGTTCTTTCTAACTTTCCACCTCTGCGTCTCTCTCAGTATTACATGTATAATTTCCTCTCATGTCCGTGATTTTAACGGCGAGCCTGCGTCATGATGTGCAGTGATGGAGAAGCTACTCTGAAAGATTTGTAGGCTACCAATTATTTCACACTGAAACAAGCTGAACTACAGCAAAGCTTGGTTAACTTTATCTACTTTGAAAAAGTAGTTAATTGATGATGTGATACGAAATTATAACAAAATATGCCCAAAAAAAGCATTAAAAAGGTAATTTAACTACTTGAATCACCACCAAACCTAAAAGTACTCAAAAAATTTACCTTGTGACTAATATATTATTATATATTATGATACTGGATTATTATGACTGATAAATTAATGTGTACGTAGCATTTTGATGTTGTAGACAGTTGACACTGAAATAGTTTTTTACTTTTTTTACTTTAAATATATTTCAAAAGATCAACCTCTTGCCTATTAAACCTTGTAATGGGCCAACCTCCTCTTGATTTATGTTTGGGGTTTTTTATTAAAGAGCTTTGCTTTGCAGCTGAGGACTTGAATTTTGTCAACTCCATCAGACACACAAATAGTCAAATTATAATATAAAACATGTAGGAAATGTTTGGTTTTTGTTGCATTAGATGTAACATTGTTTAATTAGCTGTATTATAAAAAATTATATATTTTAATCGAGAAATAAATACTATTATAATGTTGCCTTCTCACAATTTCTGTTGATAATGTAATTTTCTTTGTAATAAACAACATATAATATCATTTATAACAAAAAGAATACACATCAGGTGTACTGTGATTTTTTTTGCTGAAGAAAACTCATCTAAATCCTTGTACCTTGTACAAATAGTTAATGAATATAACAAAACAAACAAACAAACAAACAAACAAAACTTCTTTATCATGGAGCCGATAGTCTACTGATGGAGCCGGAATGCAAAGTTGGAATTAGAGAGTTACTAGTAATATCTTTAAAGTTTCTTTGGTAGGACATGAATTGTCCCAGTCCTCAAGAATGGGTGACCTGAAATTGCACTTAAATTCAATATTTGAGTACATGTACTTCGTCTCACTGCTCCCACTTGAACTCACTGAACTGCTGGAGGTTTTAAATAAATGTTCTTCAAAGATATGTCCAAATTTCTGCGTTGAATTAATCAAACCTTGTTCTAACCTTGATCCAATATGAAAGTGTGAAAGGTCTAATCTAATCTTGCTCATGATAAAATATTTGTAGGTTTACGTGTGTGATGAAGTGAAAGTGCACTAATGAACAAGTGAGATAAGAAAGTCAAACACAGCACATGAGAACGGACCGATTTTGGTATTTAAACAGTCTTTTTTATTTTTTTTGGACGGTATCGAGGCTATAACTCTCTCATCTGGTAACATTTGAGCTCCACATTTCTGGACATGTTCCTGCCCCCACATGTAACAGCCAGAGCTCAAGGGGAGTTTTTCAGTGCCTGGGAAAAATACTCGCACCATTATTAGACAATGACAGAGGCTGTCAATCAGTGTGGGGGTGGGCGCACTCACACACACACATCCAGGAGGAGGGGGGCGGTGACCTCAGGGTTTTAGGTCAACTCATTTACTCTCTGCATCCGTTCCTCATTTTAATAAGTTGTCCCTGCGTAAGCTGTATAAAGAGATCACAGCCTGCGCCCTTTCTTTCTCAAAGCCATTAGCTCACCTGTCACAACCACTCCATATCCCCTCTCATCTCCTCCTCCTCTCTGTATCTCCCTATTCTCTGCTCGCTGCTGTGGGATGCTGCCAGCGTGACCTGACACCTCTCTCCTGAGCCCTCGGACACCAGCCGGCCCGTGGAGAGGTCAGGATGATGGGGTACAAGTGGCATGGAGAGGCGCGAAAGAGATTTGACCTCAATCAAACGGCCGATCACATCTGCTTTGTGCTGTCACCCACTCAGATAATGACAGCAAACGGCTCAGACCAACAAGCCTCCTCGTCATCACAACAATCAGATCAGCAGTCGGACCTTGTTGCAGGTGAATTACAGTCCAATTATGCGGATGTTCATGCTTAAGTTCCTATTAAAGGATTGTATCCCTGCAGGTCTACAGGTTGAGAAAGTTGTTTGAAAGTTGACGCCTGAAATTCAGATCATTTCTGTTGGAAGATGCTAAAATAATACAAAAAAAAAGACTACCCAGTGAGCACCAACCAAGTTGATATTCAGTCTGAACGTCTAAAACCTCTTTTCACCCTCTTTTCAATGTGGTTACAACATCATCATATCACAAAACACACATTTGTTCAGCTGTGGGTTGAAAGAGAGACGATACTGTGGCCTTCACAAAGACATAATTTCAATGAACTTGATGTTTCATATAAAATGTCATACATACAGGCTGTTTGTCACCATAATGGGAGAAGTTCTTAAAATAAAAAGCACTTCTTGCTGTGGCCTAACGCTCATGTGCAAGTACTGAGGCTTCAGGATATATATGCATCAGGATGTAGTGTGAAGATCGACAAAGTATCACTGGACAGGATGACATGGTGGACGAGTGGGATAAATGCAGGACTTTCATCCAGATGATTTGGGATGGTGTCTTGTATGTGGCGATATTTTTTCTGGCTTTCAACTGAGAAATTCGGATGTAGTTTCTTACTGAGGGTCCAAAGTGATGATATATTATTTGCACACTGAAGAAGATAAAAATTTCACTTTTCTGGTGAAATATGGTGAAATATTGTCTACATGAGAACGTTCAGTCGACATCTTCCAAATGGTTTGTGAAAAAACATTCACTTTTGAATCAATGCTGAACCTTATTTCACCGGTTACCAAAGTAATTTTAAACATCTTTTCCAAGGAAAAAGGCTTTTCATTCAGTTTTATTCATTCATTCATTTGGGTATATTCATTTGGAATAAGTACTATTACAAAGCTGGACAAGTGGACAAGGACATGTCAGAACAAATAGTTTCAAGACAAGTGTTTTGTACAGGCTGTTCAGTATAATCAGAAAATCCCAAATAAGATTACTTTTTAAAAACACTTTGTCAGATCTTCACGGGCCATGATATATAGGTTTTTTTTTAAATAATAATATTGTGGGAACACTTTATTTTTTAAATTACTGTTATGCAAAAAAACATCATACTTAACGGACGATGAAAAAGATGGTAAACAAGCAGCATTTATACAGTGTTTTGATCACTCAAAGTGTTGTACACATGCTAATATTCACCTCATTCACATGCACATTCATGACATTCATTAACACAATTCATTAGGGGATCAAAGTGCTGATTTTATGATTAGTGGACGGCTCATTCTCACCTCTGAGCCAAGGTGTGGGTGACCAAAGTCAACTTAGAAAGAGATTTTGAACATCCAGATCGATTTGATCGTTCCTTTTATTCAGTTTTCAATCTCAAAATTTAGCACAGATGTTTTTGCTTTTCTCAGCTTCCTCTGTCAGTGTGCTGTAGTCAGTAGTCAGTTCGTTTCGTGGTCAGCGTCTTAGAGGCCTCTGGGGCACCTCTAACTTCTTGGAAGAACTTGTGTTTGGTGATCTCACATGCAGCCACTGCTTTCCTTTTTCCTTTCCATACGAAAGTAAACTTGCAGAGACTTGACGCTTATTTGAGATAAGGAATCAATATTTATATTTCTTATTAATGTCATTTGTGTCCTTATCTTATGGTTATACTGTGCAGATTGTTTGGAAAAATCTGCACAGTTATGACAAAACTGTCGGAAACTGACAAAAATGAAAGTATAGTAAAGAAGTTACTATATCAAATAAACTCAGAGGTCATTAGCCACACCGAGCTAAAACTAATACAATCTACTGCGACAATCTTGCAATAAATCCTAGCATCATGAGGGATATCGTGTTAATTTTTTGGTTCAAAGGTAGAATATCTACGATTTGTCAGTTTGTAAACACAGCAGAACGATTGTGACTGATTGATTGTGAGTTTCACCTCCAGGACATCAAATACCGACACGTTGGGTTGTTAAAGTGTCTTGAGCACAGAAAAATAAGGAGAAAATAAGAAGAAACAGGTGTAGAGTGGGGTCTCTGTGGACGCAGACACAGCGACACACTTGTGGTAGATCGTGGGTGACGACTAAGATGGATTATTCTTACATGCAAAAGGTCTATGCATCGTTTTTTAGGGGAAAGTCTTGCATAATTTGCCTTAAAAACTGTTTAGAGAGGTGGTGATACAACTATATTATCATTTTGATGGATGTACAGATGCTTGTGGCGCAGACGGGTGCTTAACATACCCTCATACTGAACACACCGGTAGAGTCTCACAGCAATTCTTTGATGTTAACTTACTGTGAGTTGTGATGAATGAACTAAAACATGCAAAGACAACGGTCTACTCTGCTGAGGTTCATTGCCAAAATTCACACCTGACTGACCTTTTGGAGACAAATCTCACCTAATGAAGCCGCCCAGTTGGACAGTAGGTCACAGTCTGGGTGTTCCTCAGTACGAGCTGAACACAACACAGATCAGTGTCCAGAACAACAAGGCAGATGAGCCAAAGAGGTCAGTTAGTTCGTCAGCTTTTGAGCGGTAGATTACAGCAATAAGGTGTTTAGAGGGGAAAGATGGCACACGGGGAGTGGCCTCATCGTAATCCCGTTAAAGCATTTGAGTCGTCTTCACTGAGCTGATTAGGTTAATTTTCTGTCATCCTAAGCACCTTAGTTGACCTATAGGTGAAGTCTGGCCGACGGCAGAGGGCACAATCAGGGAGCAACAGATTGGACACAGATTTACAAGAGATTGAAGTTGGTGATTGGGAACACGATCAAATATGTTGTGGCTGCAGAGAGCGTTATGTTAATGCCCTGTCTGAAAATGTCAGCCGTCTTGGATGGTCGGTTCATCTTTCAAATGGACTGTCCGCTGACAACATATTGACAACCTGTCAATGGTAACAGCTTTACATCTGGAGCAAAAACATTAAGCTAAATAGTTTTTAAGTAATGCTGGTTGATACATATCACCCCCTTCAACCCCACAGATCATTACACACTTACATCGTCTGCACAAATACAGTTCAAAACATCATCTGTTTACATTTAAATCCAAGCTAAGATAACAGATTCCCAGAAACACCATATGTCATGCTGAATGTGCTCAAAGCATGAGGGCCATGGGTGTAATTATGTTTATGACAAGAAAACAAAGCATAAAAACCAGTTATAACCATCACAACATTCCACACAAATCAAGTAAAATGTGTATAAATTATACACAAGAAACCTCAAATGTTAAGCTTTGGTGTACATGAGGCATAGTCATAAAAAAACATATGTGCATTTGAATATTTAAAGCTTTATGTGGTAAGTCGGAACAATAGCGTCACAGTGGACAGAAGGTCAGTATTTGCAACTGGACTCTTTCAGTGACAATAGACAGTAAACAAGGATGTGCTGCCTGGTGATGAGTCATTACATCAACCTACTGTATGAGTCAGGCCCATCGTTCTGTACACACTCGCCCTGCAGTAACACACTAACCCTAGAAACTGCAGGGATAGTTTTGAATAATGGGACGTCAGAAGAATGACGCAGCATCAGATGGGCACAGTTTGAGTGAACACAAGTGAACGGTATAGATAGAGCACAAATTTAGTTGTTTAAAAGCCACATATTTCCCCTAAAGAGGCTGTGAAGCCAAACTAAAGCTAATAGGAGACTGAATATTAGATTTATATCCATCATCCATGTTTATTGTTATGTACCAAAACCACAAAGGCAAATTTCTTGTATGTATAAACATAGCTGGCAATAAACCTGATTGTGATTCTGATCAGGTGGCAGGAAACACAACTCCAACTGAAGGCTAACATTAGTCTGTGTGAATAAGCTACAGTTTGCTAACACCTTCAAAGTAACAACTTCATGAGTGATAATATTTCAGTTATTTTATGTCAAAAAAGTTTAATCTCAGTGCATCCTCATGGGTGTTTTCACACCTGCAGTTTGGTTCATGTGGGCTGGATCAAAAAGAAAAGATGATCCACTGTTGCATTTTAATTCTGATCCAGTTCTCAGTGACTTTTTACAGACCATGAGCAGTTAACATTAAGTTTTACAGGCTGAAGGCCTTTCTGCGTTGGAGCGATTTTGCATATCAAATGTCACATATCAAACAACGATCACATCCAAAACATCCAGCATGGCGGACTGTTTGTGTCACTCGTTCCACCGAATTTCAGTTCCAAAAACAACAGTTCCAATGACAACTTGTGGAGAGGAATAGAAAATTAGCTTGCGTATCATGATGCTGTGTATATTTTTCAATAGTGTACAGAAAACATCACTGTTTCAATTTGAAACTGTTGGAGAAAGCACCAAACGTGCACCGTGCACAGTCTGGAATCACTCTTCTGTTTCTTCAAACTTGGTGCCATCCTGAAATACATCCTGTCCTGGTGTGCAACAGTTTCAGCTCCTGAACCAAGAAGTGAAACGCAACTTCTCCTCTCTTTCTCTATGTTGGCTCTACCCAGGTATGTCAGGGTTCTGTTTTTTCTTCTATTTTTAAGTAAAAGGAGCCATGATGTTGATTACATTTTTTTTTTGCAGCAGTATGATTTATTTTTAGAAATGTAATAATTTATTTGTAAAATCATGTAGCGCTTGATGTGAATAGTCAGGCAGGTCAAAATTTCGCCTTCAAAATATTTGCATGTTTGCGGCGTTTATTCATGTTGCTGTTGGTGTGTAAAGGCCTTGAGAGGTAACGTGTTGACTGGACAGCTGAAAGCAGACCTTAGTCTCGGTCCGGTTATTTGGTCCACACCAGGGTTTGATTGACAGCTTTCACACCGGACCAAATGTTTCGCACTAACCTGGCAAACGCACCAGGGTCCTAATAAGTTAAGTGTGAAAGCACTCTAAGATCTGTATCATGTAGACGCCATGTCTCTGGTTTGATTATGGCTGGCAACTTTCATCGTATGTCAAGGTTAGCTTAGCATACTGACAGGAAAAAAAGGGAAATAGCTAACCTGGCACAGTCCACACACAGCCAGACATGGAAAAAATGACTGTATATTGTTCTTCATGGATGCATGTGCCAAAACCTTTTCTTTGAGCATCCTCTTGAAGTTGTTATGCAGATTAAACAAGTTTAAGAGGTACTGGTGGATGTGTTTTTGTTTTGTTTTTTATTTTGGACAAAGATAGGCTCACTGTTTCCCCCTGCCTCCAGTCTTCATGCTAAGCTATGCTAATTGCCTCTTGGCTCTACTGTACTTTCATACTTAGCGCACAAATGTTGCATTTCCATGACATAGTATATCCTGCAGTACAATCTTCTATAGTTCTCTCTCAATGTAAGCAGAGCTTACCATCACTGCAACCCCATACCAGCAGCTGGAAAACAACAATTATACAACATAAGTGTTTGTATTGTGTTTCCAGAAAGTCTGATTTGTGCAGGTTGTCATGTATCATGTGACCAATCAATCAATTGTTCACAGTATTTGCTTGGAACCTTGACAGAGGTGATTCTAAATCAAGTATCTGGTACCAGGTATGATCTGAAATGGAAAAAGGACATAAAGTTGAGTCAAGTCAGGTCAAGTCAAGTCATACTAGTGAAAATGTGGCTAAACATGATTGTTTCATGGCTCTCATCTAATCTAATCTAAGAAAGTGAACAGCCACATTTACCAACATGTAGAACTATACCTAAACTGAGATAGTTTATCTTCCTCTGGAAAAAACAGGCACAAAACTTATATAGCATAAGTGTTTGTATTGTATTTTCAGACAGCGTGGGATGTATGCTGTCTTACTTTGAAGCTGCTGAAAAATAAATCAGGAACACTGTTAACATCAGAGTTCAAGTGGTTGAGTCAAAGGTTGAGCAAAGCCGAGGCTTGTTCATCCGAATCAGCTACATTCAGTAATGTATCTTATCTTCACAGCGGACACACGGGAAAAAAGCTCTGCTGCCGTTACAGTAAACACTTCTATTGACTCCTCTACAAACAATACCTTGTTCACAGCGAACACGAGATAGCTGATTTGAATGACAACAAAGCAACACCAAATGGGAAGTTTCCCACCATCTCCAGCAGGTCCTGGGCGGGGAGGAGGGCAAATATTGATTGGACACCGTGTGTTGCTCCGGAGTCACCCCAGCAGATGTTTTTCTTTGGCAGGTTCCACTGCCCTGTGTATTTTAAATTGCTCCGTCATTCGCTCGAGGTCAAAGGCCCGAGGATGGAGAGAGTGTTGTGAGAAGTGAGAGGGAGGGAGCGGGGGAGAGGAGAAGTAGATTTTTTTCCTCTGGCCTCTGGGCCAAAGGGCAGCAGAGTTAATGAGGAAGGAGCAGGGAGTCATGTGCTCGTGCTTGTTCACCAAGAGTTACTCCACAGAGTTAAAGTTTAACCCCGGTTTTCAGATTCCTTTGCACTTTAACTAATGCAGTTAACACACTTTCAGACGAATATCCAAGCCAACATTTTACCATTACCTTAATGGTTTCAGACCAAGGTCACACTTAATAATAAATGACTGTGGAATCTTACTGAGTTGCACTGGTTGTATTTTTCTGTCATTAATCAAATACATTCTCTAAAAAGCAGAAAGATGTGAGCAGGGGAGGCTGATTCATCATTTTATAGACTGTGCAGTTTAAAAATCATCTTCTGACACACACATAAGCCTCTTTTGTTCAGGTGAGGGGATTGTACTGTAGATGTAGAAATATGAATCTTTGCTAAACAGGAGATCACAGTTCAGCAGCTCCTTGTCTACAGGGCTTCTGCTGGTTAAACTTGTATGTATGTTATGAAAGTATGTCTGCGTCTATGTGTGTGTGTGTGTGTGTGTGAGATGTGATGTTCTCCCTTATTATTAAAGGTTTCTTTCTTTTTGGGATTTCAGCAACAACTTTACATCAGTCTATTGTCCCCAAAGGAGAAATTTGTCTTGCAGCTAGATGAAACACACAAACCTTGACATAAAATATTTTTAAAAATATATAATACAATAAAAATATGTAAAACATTATGTTAAATCGCCCACACACAAGCTCACATAAAACAATGTCCAGAGGGGCACTAGTTGACGTGGACAATGTAGGATGAGGTAGCTCCTTGGTAATATCTTTCGATTCATATTTAGTGCCTTAAATTTGGTAAAATGATAAATCGAGGACGATTATTGGAGATAGCACAGCACATGGCACATCTGTTTTACAGCTGTCTTTTATCATGAAGACACATTGCTGTGCAAACGCTGTGTAACATTAATTACTAAACTATGTGACCGTGTACAGGGTGAGATTAAAATTATTGTTAAAATAGCGTTGGTGCGATATAATCTTCACCAAATCAATTTTTGTATATTAGCTGCCGTAATCATGTTAAACTCTGATTGGCACAGCTGCTGTCTGGTCAGACACTATTTAATAATCACCTGCTGATCTATATTCTCCTTCACTCAGCCCTTCACACTGTGCTGCTGCACCTACACCAAGCAAAATGGACTGTGCGCACGGAGACGCACAGTCCATTTGAACTGAGGGTACAAAACATCAAGCTGAGAGTGCGCTGCCTGCTTTTCTACCCTCTTAGCTTGTTCAATTGTGATGAAAACTGGGATAATTTAGTGTTTTCCAGATATTTATTGGGACTTGGGACAACCAGCTTGAGACCGGGGTAGTCCCAGACAAACTGGACTGTCTGGTCACTGTGCGCTACAAGTCCTCTACATTGCTTTAGTGATTTTTTTGGCAATATATGACCCATTTTTGGTTGTATTTTTACAAAGGGCAAGTTTTTGGACAAAAAACTAGTCTGCTAAGTCCTGATCCTGATTCTGAACCCAGATCCTAATGAAGCTGCTGTACGCTGTGGAGGACTGAGGACACGATGGATATGTGGGCGAAAAATCAACACAAAGATGCGCGTCATAACCAGCTAGCCAGTTCCCAAGCTAATGCTGATATGCTATCTGCTACAGTTCAGTCTTTTATTATGTGTGGCCTGACTGTCAGCTGACTCATCCTCATTATTTAACAGCATGAGAGACAAAATAAAAAATGTTAACTCACCTGTTTAGCCATTTAACATTTCACAAATAAAATATTCCAGTGATCCTAGATTATTTTCATCAAATGCAAATATGCAGCCGTGTTTGAATATTTAGTGTAAACATCACGTACTGTGGCAACAATGGAGCACCGGAGCAACACAAACAAAATATTACATGAAAATGTTCCTTTTTTACATAAACTGGTGGGAGGATCTGAGGGGAACATTCGGAGAGGTGTGTTTTCATGTCCCCGTGCTTGTGCGTCTGTGTGTGTGTGTGTGTGTGTGTGTGTGTGCAGTGTTCAGGTGACCGTACTGAACGTTTGTCTGCTTCACTCTGATGGCTCTGGACTCCTGACTGTGTTGAGAATGCATAGACTCCACCACAGTCGACTTCACGCTGAGAGCAGCTGCATTCCTGACCTGCAGTTCAAAGAGCAAAGAACACACACACACACACATACACACACACCCACACAAACCCACACACACTAACTCCCAGATATGTAAGGTACACTCTCGTGCACATGGGCACGTGCACACTCTGCTTCAGACAAAACACACTCACAGTGACACTTCTACAGCACATATGCACTCTCAGTTTTGTACCTGAACAAACACATAAATGTCTGTTTCCTTGCACACAAACACAACAGTTGCAAAAATGGACAAACATGGTTTTTAACCTGACACACCAAGGCTGCAGAGACACATAAAAAAATGTGAAGTCAGAAAGGTCAATGGTCACACCTGTTTATCCACACTGCACTTATCACTGTGGTCTGATTTATTACGACAAACTGATAATTACACATTATTTTAGTAACTCATAACACAGACACTATTATTATTTGCAAAATTTGTCTCGCTTTTTAAACATATTTATGGTACTTTTCTGTGTCCAAATCATGTAAATTTTAATTTATTGCATGTCTCAAAGTTTCAGAAACAAACCTTATGAAGCAATAGCTTACTGTTATCAAAACAAGTAATTCTAGTCCCTTTTACACTGATTTTAATCAGATGAAATAGGCTGGAGGTGTGTGAAGCTTTGCTGAAATAGAGCCAGGGCGAGTGACTTTTTCAAGCAAGAAACGCTGGTCAGCCTATTTGCTGACGCACAGGCAGGTTAGGACATCCAAATTTAGGAAAACTGAAGCAAACAGCTGTTTGCTCGCTCACTTGTCTGCATCACTTCCAGTTAGGAAGCAGCGTGCGGTTTGACAGCTGTGCTCTGTAATGTTGCTACGGTTACAAGTTGGTAGCGGATGAGTTTTGGTGATTAAACCTTTTAACAATTAACAGTTTTGACACACATCTGCACACACAAATCAGTATTCACCCAGATCATGGTATACAATACAATTTATTACAATAAAGAAGCGGCACAATACACCATTTAATTATAATCTGTAGCCATGCAGAGAGACTACTGACATCTAAAACACTTGCATAGAGCAGCAGAGTAGACTCAAATCACTTGGACCTGAGCTTTTTTTTGACTTGAAAAACTTGATACCTTCCACCATGGCCAAAGATTACAAAGTTATTTAATAGGTGTGTAACGAATCAATTAATTTCCCTTCATTTCCTGAATAAACTGACGTTAATGCTATTCATTCTCAGCAAGTCGTCACTTGATTCCCTGGACCCACTTTGTTTAGCAGGAGAGAACCATGAAGAACTTACTGAGTTCCAGTCAGAAAAAAAATATACCAAACATAATTTCATGAGTGTACAAAGGTGGTAAACAAATAGTTGCAGTATGCAAAGCGTGTAGGTTGAAAATTACAGACAGAGATAAAACAACTTCCAACTTCATTTGACATTTAAAGTTGCACAAAGAACAATAAGTCAAGGCTAAGATATAGCAAGCTAATGCATAGCTAACTTTAGCTTTAGGACTTGAGACTCAAAATTTTGGTATTGGGAATTGACTTGGGACTCGAATGTAAAGACTTGAGACTTACTTGTGACTTGCAAAACAATGACTAGGTCCTCTAGCATCCTGGAGAATGTTTAGAGATTTCACAAAATAAATAAAACTGTGCAAGTATACTGAACATAAAGGCTTGTCTCCCTCTTCTCATGAACGTGTCCATTATGGCTCAACAGATGACAGTTGGATTTAAGATATTAAGTTGTACTTTTTAATCATGTTCTACGACCCAATCTTTACATATTCAAGGTCTTACAGGTTACCGTTTTAATGAGAAAATATCAAAAACTGTCCCTCATGGTCCGACCTCTGCTATTACACACATACACACACACAGAGGCTTAAAGGAAAGCACTAATTCAACGTACAGCAGCTTAGCTTGGCCCCTGATAACCTCTTAACCAAACAAAAGGCCTATCCATGCACAATGAGTCTCGCTGTGACGGATGTGGGTTAAAGTTACCTTATGCTCACATTTAAAAGGCTGAATTAACCTCTAAGAGAAATCCTTCCTCTTCCTGCCAGCATTTTTTAAATCAACTTTTACCTCTTTGTTCCTTTGACATTCATACATCTTCTGAGAGACAAAATGCTCTTTTGAAGATCAGAAGGACAAAATGTTTTGTCATTCTGGGGGGAATTCCTGTAAAACCATGTGATGAGCAAACACTTTTTAGCACATAGAGGTTCTTTTAACCAGCCGTGCAGCAGTGAATACCTCCTCTGTGGGTTTTTTTTCCCTGCGTTTGGAGGCTGTTATTGGAAACCTTGGTTGCAGGCGCTGATTGTTTGTTTTGTCCTCCCTTTTTTCGTGGAGACCTTCACATGACAATGCTGCTGGTATGACAGACAAAGCAGGCCAGAAATTCCACAGGAGTTCTGCCAACTACCAAGACGATGGATTAATTACACAGCAAATTACAGAGAGGTTTGTAAAACAGGAGCTTGTGACGATTCTTTTGTTTGTACCCTGATTAATTTACAGTCTTACTCAAAGTGGAAAACCACCAATTTTACATATAAAGATCAGACTCGCCATTAGAAGCACCAACACTCATATAAAACTACTGTACAATTACTCCAATAAAAAATGACTCGAGTAAAAGTGGAAAATTAGTATTTGAGAAAATTTCCAAAGCAAAAGTAAAAAAGTACCTGTTTAATAAATTACTCAATATACAAATTACTTTTCATTTTAATGTTTTTATGGTGTGCTGCAATTATGAGAGTAATAGTAATGTTGAGGTTGGCATTATGTTTGGTTCGCTGCTTTCTCAAGTTCACTAAGCCCAACAGATCACAACCTACAGGATAAATTAATGCCAGTAACATCAAAGATTAATGTTACGGAGCTTTCACACTGCAGCACAGTAACCACTGCAGACAACCGCCTACCTGCAAGAACACTCCCCTGAAAAGCAAAACTTTATTAAAAGCACCTGCTGCCTCTGCGGCCCGGTGCGGTGAGGACAGGCGGGTGGTTCAGTTAACATCACAGCGTTGGTGCGACGCACCCACAGCACATGTATACTAGTTTCTAAGTCTCTGTATATTATCTACATGATCTATATATTAACATGTGTATATCAACATGTGTGCAACTCAGGGTACCTGCTATTTTCGCAATGCTCACCCGCTTCTTTTTGACTGACCCAAGCCAGGCAGCAACCGCCAGAAGTTCAGCATGGTGGAGTCTGAGAGCAGAGCAAAATCTGTGGTTCTTTGGGCAGCAAACACTTCCCACCGCTACCGTCGAGATCGAAACCGCTTCCCCCCTGCCACCTTCCTCTCACTGACTGAAAAATGATTGAAGCTAATGCTAACTACATAGCTACATTCTCACCTACAGTATGTTTGACTTACTTCAATGCAACTACACACAGTCCCTACATTTATTGCAGAACAGTATGAGTAAGTAAAGGTATAAACCTGTCTCTTATACACATCTAGATGTGTATAAGAGACAGGTGTGTGTGTGTGTGTGTGTGTGTGTGTGTGTGTGGCTGCAGCCCACTCTGTGCTCTTTGACTCCGCTGGCCTTATAAGGCATCCAGCGCCATGGCAACGGCAGGGCTTGAATAGCAGTGTCAAATCCCTCAGCACACAGACACACGCTCACTCTCCCTAAAGGAGGGAGCGAGGCAGAGACACAGAGAGGGGATTGAGAGGAGCAGGAGAGGAGAGGAGGCTATCTCTGGGCTGCTCTCCACTGCGGCTTCGTCTGGCTTTCACTACATGCTCTATGACCGCGTTTTTCCTGCGCTTGTTTGCCTAATTTATTCCTGCCAGGGCCAGCAAAGAAAGAAAAGAAAGGCAGAAAAGAGGAAAAAAAAAAGGACGGGCAGAATAG
>JAJHUR010133573.1:1307-11609 GCA_027495735.1 Lutjanus campechanus | reverse complement strand
TAACAGGTAGGGTGTAAACATGGCGTTGATGAATTGCAAGACTTCATATATCTCTTAATGGATGCACGTGTGAAAATATTGCAAGATCTCTTGTGCATCCGGCTCGAGTCTGAGAGGCGTCTTTTGGGGTCAAATTTTAATGTTGCGGCTCGCGGACACCTGGATTACACTCCAGGATTGTTTTGTGAACTGAAGATCTTCACCCATCCTCACATCGACATAGTGGTGAGTACATACTGAGTGGATTATCATGTAGGGGTGGAATATCGCTTTAAACAGACACAATGGACTAGTTGCACAGCGGACATTTTTGACTTGTAATACCAGAAAACTCGCAGGTGTATTGATGATTGTTGCATTCAGCTAAGGGGAGGTCCTTCTATTGTGCATTGTGGTTCACTGTCACTGTTGCTGGGAAACTTAATGGAACTCAGCCATAATCACTGTCATTAAATCCACCTGTGTTTTTCCTGCTCTGACAAATCAAAACCTCTGCTGTGCGACCAGTCCATTTATAACTTCTTGCAAAGCTTTTTAAATTGTTTATAATATGAGTGGAGGTGGACGTACGTACATATATACATACACCTGCAGCCTCGCCTGCACCGAGGCATATAAACGTAGCATGTCTCTTTGTTCTGACGGGCAAATGTCCCTAACGCACAACTTTTTAATAAACAAATTAAAACGTGTTTACTGATGAGGATTATAGGGATCAGAAAACCTTCTCTGCCATCATTTAAAACTTAAAAAGTGTTAGTATATATATGAGAGACATTTACACCAAACAGATGAGAGAGTGAAGCTGCGCAGTAATAAAACTTTTTTTTTAAACAGAAAACAACACACTGACCCGGAGAGGTTGTGAGCGAGCAGACTGGTTAGAAGGAACTGAGGAAACGAGCAGCATGACTGGATCATGACTCATCATCAGCCAGGAGAGACAATGTGTTTCTCTGTGGTTGTGTGGAAGAGCCTTTAAATCATATCTGAAACAAAACTGGCTCACACTCGGTTTGGCAATTCTCATATTAACAAACATTTTCAACATGTGTATATAAGCCTTTTTAACAGATATTTTGACTTGTCACAGCAGGAAGTGTGAAGATGTTCGGGGTGGGTGATACGGCTGTAAAATAATATGATATTTCAGGGTATTCTGAGATAATTGATTTGACAAAATGCTTAAAAGTCTCAGGTTTAGGACTCAGAATAGCTGCTGAGCTCTTGATTTGTTTCGTTCTCCTCGTACTCAGCCGGGGGGGCTTCTGCTTGAGGTGGTGCCAAATGAGTTTGTTGAACTTCCCCCCCTGTTTGTTGTTACAGTTTTCTTGCACTTCCTACATATTACTGTGGTTTATATCCGACCTTTTGTGACCAAAACCACTTCCACATGACTGAAGTTGTTCCTCTTTTTAGGACCAACGCCGCCACTGAGGAGCCGGCAGAGACGCTACTTTCACTTTCAGAATGATGTCATTATGTCTGAATACTTCCATAAAAATCAAATAAAAAATTATATTGATATTATCATGAACCATACGATATGGCACTCCCATAGTTACAACATTAACAATGTCTCTGTTTGATTCAAGTGTCCCAGTAAGTGAAGCAGCTGCACTGAATTCAGCCATTATTAACTTTATTATTTACACCTGTGCTTTTCCCACTGTGATGCCTCAAAATGTCTCAGTAGAAGAGCTCTGTTATATGGTAGTTATTTGACTGTATAATGAAAGTGAAATATCCCAGAAACTGGTGGGGGGTGGGGGCATTGTTACTGTCATACTATTGTTCCTGAAAATTAAGACAATATTTTCAAAAACACCACACTGAATCTGAGGATGCTGCTACGTGACTTTAATCCCCTTCCTCTGAGCCTGAACTCTTTTTCACTTCCTGCAGAGGACAATCGAGTTAAATATGAAATGCTTTGTACTGTAAATTCTTAAATATAACAAGTGAAAACTCATCGGCAGTGTTAGCACGACTGCAGACCCTTCATCACTCAGCACTAGTTGGATTCTGCAGGAAATGAAGAAGAAAATTTACACAAGAGAAGAAACAGTATCAGTAGTTGTTGGTCGAACAATATTATTGGCCCGATATTGGCTGAGCTATATCATTCTATACTGTTATTGGTCGTGCTGCAACTAATGACAGACTAATTCAACATCGATTAATCTGTCAGTTATTTTTATGATTAATTAATTATTAATCTAACAGTGCTTTGGTCTGTAAAATATCAAAAAATGGTGAAAAAGTTGGTGACTAGTGTCCAAAGCCCAAGTTGACGTCCTCAAATGTCTTGTTTTGTCCAAAACACAAAAGAATTCAGTTTACTGTGAGAGAGAACTTAGGAAACCAGAAAATATTTAAATTTCAGAAGCTGACAGCTACATATTACTGGGGTTTATATTTGACCTTTTGTAACCAAACCACTTCCACACGGTCGCTCCTCTTTTTAGCACGAACTCCGCCGCTGTGGAGCCGTTAAAAACGATACTTTCACTTTTAGCCACGCTTGTTGTCGTCGTGTGCAACGGTTCATTTTGTGTTGTGTTTAAACCTTTACAACTAATTACAAACATTCATATTACTGCAATTAAGTAGTTTTGGGGGTACTTCAACTTTTATGAGTAGATTTCCAAGTCTGTACTTTTACTTGCACGTAAGTATGCTTTACAAGATGTAATCTACTTAGTTACTTTTAAAATCCTAGTTGAGTACTGAGTGAAATTTAAATTAATTAATATCCAAACCCTTCAACTGCATTTGGCCAAAAAAACAAAAACAAAAAACAATGAGATACAGACAAAAAACAAAACAAAATGCTGCAGCAGCACACATTTAGGGTGTTAATGATTAATCATTAATCGATTCATTTCTGTTAAGAATTTAAACATATTCATGAATATTTAATCAACAGACACAACTGACTTAAAATGAGAAAAAATGACCAAAAACCCCCAGAAATAATCGTTGGTTAAAAGTAACTAATACGTTACTACTCAATCACTAGATGACAGCGTTGTTATCAATCTTCACTGCTCCGATTGCATCAAAAAGTAAATTTTTTTAACTCAAATTTATGGCGCTGTGTTCTTTACACTGTGACAGTTTTCCCAAAATAAGATTGAAGCTAAAGCAGTGAAAATGATTCTAAATAAACCGGAAACTTAAACTGGTATTGATTTTTCTAGGCATCTAAAATATGCTTTGTTGCCGACTCTGATTCTTTAACTTCCTACAGCAGAACTACGCCTGCTTTTACAAACGTTTTGACTTTCAGCTCCTGTAGGTAATACATTGATTATTGACAACTATCTCATACAACCCCACTTAAAAAATATATGAACTATCCCTTTAAGAAACACTGCCTACAACACAGGCATCAGTTGTCACCTGTTCACATCCGTCTGCTGCCAATAAGTTTACTCCTCTTTCTCACTGTGCAGCACTATCACATTAACTTCCTTTTATTACTTTTCCCCAAAGTATTATGATCAGTCTTTAAATGTCCTGCTCTTGATTCAGTTTATTTGTGATTGTTGATCGTTTATTGATGTGCAAACAAGTGACACCCTAATAAAACTGAACCTTGAAAGAGTGCCAGTGTAATATCTACAGACACAGAGGTTGGATTATGGCGCAAGAAAGAGGAAAACCAGCCAAACATGGGTGTGGTTTCATGTGGGCACTAACAGACATGCCACCGCAGATAAGTGAACAACAGATGTTAAAAAACATCACATGTGGGGATTTTAGATGCTCCATGACAGCATGAACATATTTAAATCACCTGAATGCAGCTTTGACAAACAGTCTTACTGATTAATTCTGCTAAAATGAACTTTCAGACACATTTTGTAGAAAAGCTTCAGGCACTTTTCAGCTGTGTAAAGTCACCCAGAGTGAGACAGAGGAAATAGGAAAAAACTGCCTTCAAAGTAAAAGTGCAAGAGACCATGAATTGAAGGTATCGTAATGGAAACAGCATGTTTCTAAACAACACAACTGCCTCAAATTTTAATAAATAATTGAATTGTCATTATTGATGTGGTGTCTTGTTGCTGCACCAAACACTTACTAACAACCAATAACGTTAAATTAGGTGCGATTAACAATCAGAAGCATTATGAAAGCTTGTCCAGTGGCGGGTAGGGCTAAAAGTCTGATTTCCAAATAAGTCCTGTTTCTTCATCATGGATTAGCCGTGACAGTCGGTGACTGAGGAAATATTTTTACTTCACACTCCAAACTAATTACAGGATTCACCAAACCTCCGCCTTAGACATTACTCATAAAACTTAAACGTTCTTCCACATCACACCAGTTGTAGCCTCCTTACTCTTGCATTTTTAAAATCTTGCACTTGACTTATGAGAAATGAACTCTGATGTACTCTGGCAGCTGCCAGACGCTGGGTTTGGCCTTTTAACAGTTCCAGAGTCCAGATTAAGGTCAAAGGTTGATTGTGCCTCAGGTTTGGGGCTGACTTCCAGTAAGTATTCAATATGCTGATACTGTTTGTGCTTTGCCAGGACCCCACTATAATTAAGAATTTGTTCCTAATGACTTCCCCAGTTAAATTAAAGGTCAAATTAAAAAAATATATTAATAATAAATTCTAGCTTAAGATGGACAAACTTGTCTTTTCACTTGACAACTAGTCTAATTTGTTTACATGATACTGCTATGTTGTCTACCAGATTCTAAATTTATTTTTTTTTGTGAATGAGCATTTGAAGAGTCAGACCTGTTATTTATTTTTGTTGTAATGATGATGTCAGATTTACTTCAGTTAAATCTATGGAAATCTAAATTATCCATCTTTGCTCACTACATCTTCCTCAGATGTGCTGAGACTGATGGCTATGTAAAATTATTATTTTAAAATACTAAAATATGAAATTGTTATTCTTATTAATATTATCAGTACCAGACATGAGAAGCAGGTGATTGGTTACTGTGTTTAAAAAGGCCTACTCAAATTATTTTTCAAAGTGCACATTTTATTTTGAAGGTTGCTGCCGGAAGTGTACTTGTTTACTCAAACCCGCTTGAAAGATTACGAGTTTTTATGTTTTTTTTCCATAGATTTTCATCACGACTAAAACAAAACCATGAACAAATGATGTCCTGCATTACTGTTCTCTTCTCTTCCGTCCTTCAACGCTCACAAAACTTCCATAAATCGCTTCTTCGTGCATTTTTTTTGACAAAGTTATTAACAGATGTAACTTAAACAGTGAAATGAATGCAACTTTATTCAACTCTTCTGCGCCAGAAAGCAGACTTTTTATTAAATATAGTGAGGCTGGTGACTCGAGGAAGGAAAACTATTCCGTGCTAAGTTAGCTTTAACTAATTAGACTTTATTTACCTGGAGATGTTTGGGTTAAAGCTCCTCGGTGGCTGCTGGCGGCTGCTCTCTCCCTTCTTCAGGAGGATTTCGGTGTTTGTTTGTTTGTTATCCTCTCCGTTTGTTGTCAGGTCGGTGATGTTGGGAGGTTTTCTTTCAGCTGCAGTTCAGTCAACTCACAACAGTCAAAGTAAAGCCACACAGACACAGACAGGAGGAGCTCCTGCAGCCCCGGAGCCCAAACTGACTAAACCCGCCCTCACTCATCTGAAGGCTCGGCTCTCTGGTGCATTCAGGCGCGGCTCGGACAAATTGGGATCCTCAAGTTAAGCGCACTTACTTGAACCCTGGACAACCTGGTACTGTATTCCCATGATTTATATCTATATTTTATAGAGATACGTGCATATGAATAAAAAAATATCTAATTTGTTTCATTAGCTTATTATGTGTATTTTTATTAAATAAAATTCAGTAAATAATATTAAAGTTCTGGCTGTTTTTGTTTTGTTTTTGTTTGGTTTTTGTTTTTTTAACATTTGCCATGGCATTGTCAATGGGCTTTTAAAGACACCTTACAAAAAGGTGCCTTAGCCATGAAGTATTGCTAATTGGTCGGGCCTCGGTATGGGAAAGTTTGGGAATATCTGCATCATTTGCCTGAAAAGGAATATGCATATATTAATCCAATTAATATCTGCAATAGTGGTGGACTCAAGGTGTCTGAGAGACTGGGGGTGGGGAGTCTAATTGAGTAATTTCTTTATTTTAAGGTTTAAAGATGAAAAAAGTCTCACAGTCAATCAATGATAAAATGAGGATCATTGATTAAATGAGGTTGTTCCAACTTTCAAAAATAACGAATAGCCTGAAAGTTAAAATATTCTATTCCTTCTGCTGGGAACCTCCTAAAACCCACTGAAGGACCCCTGTTGGTCCCCAGATCCCAGTTTGAAAACCATTAGTTTAACTGGCATGCTGTAAGCAACATCTTTAAAGCATTTAACAAAGGAAACCACAGACCAGATAATGACTCACTAAAACTAGTCCACACTTTAAATTAAATACATAGATACAGCACAGAAGGACTTAAACTGTAAACCCGGAAACAGAGGAACACCCTTAATGTGTCACAACAGAGGGAAGTTACTGTAACAAGTTTTAAAGTTTCCCATTAGACATTTGTAATAGACCACTGACCTCTGGTGGGCGCTGTCGTAATCACAGGAATAAACTGGGCTGCAAAGTCTGAATCTTCTTTGATACCAAAACCAGTCAAACATCTGCCAATAATCATATTCCAACCCTGCTGCAAAACAGCAGCATTAAAGTATTATAATAAATCTGCATATCGACCAAAAGACAAAATAGTTCTCACCATTATAATAAGTAATTCACCTTAATGCGAGCCCTGCACAAATGTAGAAAACGCACAAGCAGAAATTATAAGTTGGCAAACACTATGTAATTATTTTTGACAGGTAATTTGACTAATTGCTACTTTCGTTTGGTAAAATGTGTGACTAATTCACAATATGAACCAAAACAATAAGGCTCTCAAAGGATCATCTACTCACTCTCATGCTGATTGCGGGTCGGGTTTATTGGAGTTTCACAGGAAAACAGTGTTGCAGAATCTCACAAACATTGTAAGTGAATGGTGACCAGTTTTCAAACGAATCAATAAAAAACAGCTTTACAGCTCCATGTCCTAAAGTCCCAACATGCCTGTTTGCACACTGTTTCACCACATATACACAGTTCAGACAGTGTGCATGTGCACATGAACGTGGCTCCAGGATCTACAGTGAAGATTCAGGCTTTAAAAAAAGGTGTAAATGACATTTATTTTAGTCAACTCGGCATGTTTTGGCTTCAGGAGATTTGGATTCGGGGGCATTTTATGTGTTTATCCTGTTGTTTTTTTTAACATTTGAAAATTGCTCATCGTTCACTTCAGTTGTTTGGGAGATTCTGCAACACTGTTTTCAAGACTGTGAATAGATCATCACTGAATTTTCATTTTTGGGTGAACTATTTCTTTAACATCTGGTTTTACCTTATCCGAGGCCCTGTCTTGAAAAGGGCCACAGTATCAAAATCTAGTTTTAACACCTTTGCTGGAAATGTTTACATGGTGCTTATTCCTAAATAAATTAGTGTTTATTGGTATTAATAGTTCAGCAGCATAGTTCAGCATGTGGCAGATCTATTCAAGGGAGGGGAGAAGAATCAATCTTAATTTTTCAAACTTAAATTTTACAATCAGCACAAACATTTAGGCTGATTTCTGAATTTACAAAATTGACCCCAGAAATATGCAAAGCAAGCTTTAAAAAAATATGCATGTATGAAGCTAAATGAATATAGAGCACATAGCTTAAACATGTAATCCATACATAAATACATTTATACAAAGAGGAAAACCACCTCTTGGGGACTTTTGCACATGTTCAACACTAACAGGTTGCCAGTGGACACAGAACAATATACTAGATTACTTTGTGATGTTTTAACAGAGCGCTACAGCAGCATATTTATGTGATCAAGCTGTCCGTCCTCCCCAGGCTTTACGGTTTAACTTTAAGCTTAAATTTGCAAACTGAAATAGTTAAGCGCCGCCGTGCAGAAAGCAGGTGGCTTTATTAAACAATGCCACAGTCTCTGTGATGCTATTAATCTTTAACATCATCACAGGAGAAGACATCCACAGTGTCATGTGAGAAACTGCACTTTACTCTTTGCCAGAGGAGACTGAAACACCAGCGCGTCCATCAGACGAAGAGGAAAACACAGCTGCATTCAGAAGAAATTATACAAGCTGTTACAGGTAAATATCACAGTCACACTGTACCTGCATTATGACTGATGATATGCAGCTGTTATTTTACCTCTAAGAAAGATCATATATTACATTGTAAAGATCTGCTGTTACGTTTGAGGTTCAAGTTGGAGATGAAACTGACAGATATTTACTGAAAAGACAATAATTGGCCAAATATTTTCAGAATCATAATGATCTGCTCCTGACACTACCTGTACGTGTACTGTTTATATGTCAGGTGCTGTTCTGTGTGAAAATCTGCTGGTATGTTTCTCTAAGTTACAGTTAATCTAAGTACATTTAAACAGCTGAAGTTGAGGTGAGACATTTTTATAATAAAATGACAGATTTACTCCCTTCTAACAGTTGCAGGTTGGACAGGATCTGTCTGATCCTTTTACAGCATCTTGTCGCCTGGTTCATTATTATTAGTCCACCAATATTATTATTTTGTCTCTGAACAAGCAGAAATCACAAATCATGTTTAGGACATTTTAAATTCTTACAGCAAATATATGCGATTATATTTTTTGTACATTGCTATTATTGTATGAGCAATATTAGCATTCCTGTGTTCAGAGTTGTGTCAGTTTAATGCAGGTAGGTCCATTATTCACTCTCCCTTTGTCTCCGTTTGATCCCCAGTGAAGCAAATATTTCTCTTTAGCTGCTAGTTCCACTTTCTTCACCAGCTAGTGAGTTTTTAACAGGGCTTGTTGTGGGAAATCTGGTTGATATGAGCAGATTTTGGATGCATATTCTTAATTTTAAAAAAAGAAAAGAAAATATTGATTAATTCAGGTTTAAACAAGACAGTTGCTTTTTCTGTTGTGACCTGCAGCCCTGCTGTGAATCAGCTGTCACAGACTCTGCATGTCATTTACTGCACTCGAATCATAAAAAACACATCTGACTCTCATTTCCTGTGCAGGTTCAAAATGTTAACCAGGTGGTTAACTTTCACAGCTTTACTGGTTGGCTCAGCGAGTCCAGAGAGAGCAGAGTTTACCGTCGCACCAACCTGCAGGGTCAAAGGTCACCAAGAGGCAGAGCTGACTTTAAACTGTGGAGACGGAAAGAACGCAGGTCAGTAAAGAGGATCAAGACCAACAGATAGGACAGAACAGAGCGCTGCCTCCACCTCTTAAAAATTTTACTTATTTTAGTCACCTGAATAATCCATCAGTATCAATAAGGAGTCCTGGGAAAACTGTTCACCAAATCCCAAACCAGTATTCTGAACCTCTGGACCTGTATCTGCTCCTCCTTTCATGTGTAGGTGTGGTTCAGTACTGGCACACACCCTTTGGAGACCTCCAGACCCCTGGTTCCCACAGTGACCTGGACCCCGTCTTCATGCACCATGACGGTAGTCTGGTGGTCCCCAACACCAGCAGTCTCCACAGCGGACTGTACTACTGCCTCCTGCAGCACACAGAGGGAACCACGTTGTGGCCGTACAAGCTCCACGTTAGTCAGAACACTCAGAAGAACCAAGAACACAGCAAACAAGAGCACAGCAGCAGCAGCGGCGGCTGTGGTGCGTTCAGGTTCAGGAGGGATGTCGGGTCTGAGGCTGAGGGGCAGGCGGTTGTTTCAGACGGGCAGTTTGCAGGAGCTGTGGCTGCATCAGTGCTGCTGACGTTTGTGCTGGGCTTCAGCGCTGGAGCTCTGTCCAGGACTCATGTTCTCAGGTGCGTTCAGGGACCCCCCATGTCCTCGCTTTTATTCATGCTGGGGTCAGATTCTCAAAATCTGACAACATTACTGTTGAATTCACTGGCATATTTTGCAGATGCTTTGTCGGTAAATGCTCTATACAGGATGTTATATATAGATTTGAAAGTAAAATTCACCACCAATTCACATATTTGCTGTGTATAACCACCCTAGCATATTGCAATTACTTTGTTGGCCAAAACTAAGCATTAAATGACAAAAACACCCATCTATCATGTCCCCTGACAAGAGGGGGAAACTATACAGCACCAGTGACATCACTGTGAAGAAAAAAAACAAGAGAGCTTATCAGAGAAGATGAAATGATCAAAATTGTGGAGCAGATATATTTTACCTGACACAATAGTCTGCAAATACAAATAACTCCCACTAT